>JAUCBJ010003759.1:0-45087 GCA_032718475.1 Nemertoderma westbladi
ATTCGATTTCTCAGGATCGGTATTTCAAATCTTAATAATAAAATAATAAAAAGTTGTCAGTGTTTTGTAGCGCGGCAAATATGAATCGGGTTTTTGGGGGGCTCTCAGGGGACGTTCATAAAAGTATGTCACGTAAATTTTCCCGATTGCTGACGCCTCCCGACCCCACTCTGTCACACAAGAGTCACGCTAGCCCGACCCCCCCCCCCCTGTCACAATATGTGGCACGCAAGCACAAACTACCCCCCCCCCCCCCCCCTAGTGCTGTGACATACTTTATCAACGCCCCCCTTATATCACTTTATTTCGCACATGCATGAAATATTAGTAAAAATATACACCATGTCCTGGAAATAATGTGTCGAATATAGTGACCCCCCGCCCGCCCCATAAAATCTTTTTTCTACAAATCTTAATGAAATTGCATGAAATTTGAAACAGGAGATAGTTTCACCTCCCGACCACTGACTGGGTGAGCCAGAATTTATATTTTTGCATTTTTTATTTAGCTACTTAAGCGTTTAAAAAAAGTGTCTCCGTCGATATTGCACTAGGTACATCGCAGTTATTCTTCAACCTTATAGTGATTTGTTCGTACCAATGGAAAGCTGCCCATGTAAGGATTCCAAATATGTAAAAATACTTGAATTTGGTTCGAAAATAGCTGAGATATCGGCATTCGAAAAACTGCATGTATTTTAATCTATTTAATAAATGCACAATATTCTGGAACATTTTTGTTTATCTCATAAGAAGCCTGGGGCAACAATGCAATGCCTATATGGATATTTTGTAACATCAGCAAAATGTTCTAGAACCTGGTCAGATTGTGTATTTATTAAATAGAATAAATAGCCAGCAGCGAAAGGAAATACATGCAGTTTCGAATGCCCATATCTCAGCTATTTACCAACCAAATTCAATTATGTTACATATTTTGGAATCCTTGCACGGGTAGCTTTCTAACAGTACCAACAAATCACTATAAGGTTGAATAATAACTGGAGTGTAACTGGTGAAATATAGCCGGAGACACGTTTATTAAACACTTGTAGCTAAAGATTGAAAGCAAAAATAAAAATTCTGGCTCACCCCAGCAAGGAGGAGGTAGGTGAAACTAAGCTGTGTGATGTGTTGTAAACACATTTTCTTGGTTTATATTCATTACTTACTCTTTGTGGTGGTTCCTTACTGTATGTTTACACCACAAAGTCGTGACACATGTAGGTTGGTTCAGATTTCTAATACGTTGTACACGAATATTATTTTTAACTACCGGTATATAAAGTAATATGACTTGACTACATTATATGGGTTTTATAGCAACAAACATTCCACAAAAGCTATTACAAGCGTCTCAAAAGCAATACAATTAAATACTAATTATAATTTAACTATATAAAATATATATTTAGTGGCCATTGTAGAATATATTATATTAAACTGTACATTTTGTGAATCGATTGTGTTTGATAATTTTGTTTATTTAGTCCAGTTTTGATTGGCAATGGGAGTGGAATGTTTACTTATCGCTAAGCTAATATTTTTCCTCAACCTTGTTCTGTTTATCGTTCTGCGGAGCTCCTAATTGGACATATAAATTGTCTTTTTTTTATCGCTAACTCATAATATATTCACACCATGATCCGTACTATAGTATTTACTTTCTGATGACACTGACAACCCCCCCCCCCCCCCCCCCCGCCAAATTGTTGTACAAATTTTTATATAATCATATTGCTTGAAATTTGAAAGACAAAAAGCAAATCGCAAAAAAAACCCAAACCATGTTGTTCTAGGTTACCCAGGTTCCCCCCTTTAGAGTTAAATTGACTAGACTCTAACTATATTATGGATCATGGTGTATAGGTATACTTAGTGTTAGTGGGATAACACCTGACGATTTTATCACCCTTCTTGGAGGCTCCAGAGTTTTGTTTTTGTGTTCTTTTTAAATGTTCCTTCTCCCCTAAACATTGTTGTGCTGTAAATTATATCAATAATAACAACTTACTTACCTTTATTTAATTAAAGTAACAACGTTGGTGCAATGTGACGTATGGTTCTGTTAATCGGTGATTACTTTGGACGATAAATAATATTAGTTCTTTGCAGAACGAATATTTGGAAATATAATAATTAAATTTGGTAAATAATTTCACTACAGTTCACTACTAATTTATTCTTCACAAATGCAATGGGGTTCCAACGTATATTGGCCAGAACTATAATTGTTGAACTTTATATGAAGCCAAGTCAAAATATGCAAAAATGGCTCAACATTGGCCAAATTGCAACATAAATTAATCAGCTCTTTTCTTATTGCCATGTCAGTCAAAAACATTTTTTTAGCAAGTCGTTAGACTTGATTACTGTAAGAAAAAAAAGCTACTGGTTACTGACCTAGAGCAAAAACGGTTCTAACGATTTGGATGAAATTTTGCATGGACCATGAAAATGGATTTCTATGGGTACTTGTGAAATCGCTGTTTAAATGGAAACATCTCAACTTGTTTTATTTCGAAAAATAGCCCCAAAACACGAAAATTGCCATAGGCGCAATGATAAAACACCAGCTGGCACTCATGAAAAATGTTATAGAGATGGCCTGGTAATGCATTCAATAGGAAGGGCAACTAACACAGAAGTATTTTCTCTGCCAAGTTTTATTATAACTCTACTATACAACCCAGACAGTAATCAAACAAAACATTAACTGGTTTAGCTGGTGGCTATTACAGTCTCAGCTGAATAACTCTTCCCAATGCATCCTTGCTATGTTAATTAATTGGCGTGCAAGCTAAATGACTGTTAGTTACACAGTGTGTTGGCTACACAGTGTATTGTACTATGCTCTCATCGCATTATTGTTTTATTTTGAAATCTTTGTGCCAACATTAATACTGTGGAGGCTATATGCTTATAAGACTGAAAGTTTACTCAGCCTCATAATGATTCTCCATAAGGCTAACATTATAGTTTGAAATATAAAAATATGTTATAATAACTAGAACGCCATCAAGATGGCTTTAAACGAACCTGTCTTACACAGACTCCAAGAAACAGATGGGATTGGAAGATGCAAACCAAGAATGACTTGCATCAACCAAAAAACTGCCTCCCATCTAATGTAATACACATTCGCCTAGGCAAACAAATCATAATCACAATTACTACGATGATGTGTGAAATGGTATCCATATCCGCAACCTGAGAAACGGCCCAAAAGAGCAGTTTATTCTGCGGAGGGGTCTTTTCTGTATTAGATAAATAAAATAAAGAACACTATAATTACAGTATTTATACCTGATACATTCTCAGTTAGCCTAATAAAAACATCGGAGCAACCAATATAATGTACATGTACAAGCATCCTATGAAAGTTTGTGAAATGTTCCCTTAAGTCTACCCAACAGCCGTTGGTACCCGGCTGGCAGCCACCCTGGTTCAGTTTTATGGTTTTGTTAGTTTAATCGACAGCTGTTGTAAACGTCCCAGATATACAAAACCTACTAAGCCTTTGCATTACAATTGAGCTTAGCCTAAGTTGATGACAGTATTATAACGATGACAATTAGGCCCTATAGATACATACGATATATAAATGATGTACTGCTTGACATTACACTAACTGGCTGAATAGAGATAGAACTATAATAATACGTTTGGCATTCTGTCAGATTTCAGTAGTAAGTAACCTCATAATAATTGCTAAATATCAATCACCTGAAAAACATTTCAAGCAAGGGAGTTGTGGGTATTTAATTTCGCGTTCAATAATGTTGAAAATATGCAAATATTTCGAATATCGCACTTCGAATCGTTCCCAACTTTTTTATTCAACAACTAGACAACAATTGATAAATACTTGCGTTTACAATTTTACAATGCATGCAAGTGGTTTCAAGCCATTTGGTGAACATACATAGTGACATATATAGTGATATAGGTAAATATATCCATCGTGTTTTTGCCGGCCTCAGCTTTAGACAAAAACTACCCAGTCTAAAGACAGGTTCGTTATAATATAATTGTTGTATTTAATTAATATCGTGGTTTACATTGAACAGTGTAAATTGTTAATCGGGGTTTACATTGAAACATCTCAACTTGTTTTATTGATTACAAAAATAAGAACGAATTTGATGCATATCAATAATATGCCTTGTCAACATCCATGGTCACAAGCGAAGTCAGTATTCTACTACTACGATCGGCCTGCGGCATTGCAACTGCTTATTGAGATTACTACTGTATACATCGGTTTATAACAACAAATTTGTGCCACCATGCAATTCACAATGAACATGCTGCAATGCAGAGTTCATAAGAATGCTATGCCGGTGTAGCGACAAAATAATTGCACCGCCACAACTCCCTACCTCCCATAACTTTCGCGAGATTATCCGCATCTTGAAGGCCAGTGTCCTTTAAAAAGCGTATTAAGAAAGTCATGGGCTGTCCACCATGCTTATTCTCTCCATGAAGCTGCTAAACCACAATATTGTTCACAGGCTGGTCCTCACAGCGAAACAGTATCCTGCAAAGGGGATGTGGTTCTGTTCAAGTGTCAAACTCGGGTGTATCAATGAGACTCCCCCCAATGTTGTAATTAAATAATTAATGTCTGATGGAAGTTGTCTGCATTATACTTGACACATTGAACCCGACGCAGCATTCTTGTGAATGTGCCATCCATAGATATTTGGTGTCTCAGCGGTTAGAGACCAGCATGGACTATCTTGGAGGGGTACTGGTACTATTGCTGCTGTAGATAATCAAATGAACCTTGGGGGGGGGGGGGGGGGGGGGGTTAGTCGGATTTGGCACCGTTTAGAAATGTTTAAAATGCAGCACAGTACTCTATTTGATTCCAGGACATATATATATATTCTGAAAGGTAATTGGACGGGCTTTCCATTTCCGTGGTTACACACCTAAAATACTCGCTTCTGATTGGCTAATAGCCAATTTCATGAAATTTTGATTGGTCCGTTCTTAAATGTATCTAAATGTATCTCCTCCTACAATTTTGAGTATTTTGATCTAAAAATTGGTGAATAGGACAGTAGGTGAGTAGGACAGTAGGTGCACTGACTAGTGACTATCCATTTATAGAATCCTTAGAGGATTCTTTTAATTTATTTTTCAAAATGATTTTATTGCACTTTTTGTGACACGAAGTCATGAAATTTTCATTTTTATAGACTACACGGCACGGGCGTGCTTTTCTATCCATCTAGCTTTTCTCGAGAACTAGAGCGAAATTCAAAAACCCATTTAAGGAATCTGTTCAGGAGAGACGAGGGCTTTCAAACAAAAAGATAACCCAAATAGGATAAAGATTGAAGGAGGAGATATAGTCATAAAAGTGACCAAAAATTAATTAGGAGTGAATGACGAAAACAAAATGTATTTTTTTGAACCTTCCCGCACAAACTGTCTGTAAATACTGTATGAAAGAATCTCAGTTAAATAATGTCCTACAGAAAGTATGATGATAAACTAACTAAAGGTTATGGAGTTTTCGGGGTCGGAGATTTCATTTCCGATGTTAAATTTTCATGTTTGGTGGAATCTAGGCTGCTTGTCTGTCCTTCTTAAGTTTCTGACGATTCTATGTGACTTCCAAATCCAGGATATCCCATTCAAAGCTGTCCATGTCTTTCCATTACGTATTCGAGTGATCGAGTGATTCTGCCAAACAGTTATCGCAGCAACTAGGCCTAAAGGATTAAAACTCGTTTCCACTCTAGTAATGTCTCCCTATCCGTTTACGAAATAAACATTTATTATATTTATTAATAATCTTGGGAACGTTTTTCCACAAACTGAGAATCCTGCAGGGGGGGGGGGGGGGGGGGGGGGGGGTCTTTCGACGCAATCAAAATTCATCCATCTCCAGGGGAAAATCTTCGTAAATATAACTGCTGATAAAAATGTAGTCTGTTCATATTGACTTTAGTTTATTGTTTTGGTTAGAATGAGGTACAGTAATGTGTTGGCTGAACGATTTAACTTGTTATCACGGCCGTGTTAGATGGGTTTTTCTGCTTAAATAAGATTTGTTTTATTTCGTACGTTTCATTATACCTATAGTAGCTATTAATTCAATTATTTGGGTACAATAATTGAACGGAACTTGGACGTAGCTTACTTATATTTTGGAAGATTTTAGCTAATGGAAGATGGTTGTATCTCCGTTGACATTATTGCTGTGGTTACAGGAAACCGTCTGGACCACCTGGGTCAAACTTAATAAAACAGTCCAACTAAATTTCAGTTTTACAGAAGAATTTTAATGAACTGTAAATAGGTGGGCCTACTGGAATAATGCTAAATAAAACATGTCTGAGTAGAAACTGTGAGTAATTTGAGACTGTATTTCCCAAACTGGTCTATCTTTCCTTACATACGGGTGTAGTTATTGGGAACGTCTGACTTCACTACCGTACTTACAAAGCCACATGTTTTACTGATGGCCATTATCATGTAGGCCTACTGTATAAAATACAAAATTAAGGCTATTTCTCTTCAATAATAATTGACAAAACTGCAATTGACATTTTAGAATGTTAAGAACGAGCTCAAGATAAATTCAATAATTACCTTCCTTGATTGTACGTAGATAAATAATAATGGACTCGAAAATGTAATTAATTTTTGTATTAATATTTCCTTTATAAAATATACTCCACATTCAGTATTAATACTGAAACGGAATACGTGCTGTAGTTGAATTTAAGTTAAGTAGAATCTAATATTTATCTAAATAAATTTAAGTTAATATGAATTTAATAAAAAAAAGACCTGCAACGATGCAGCGCAGGTCTCTCATTTCATACCAAATTATCAAACTATCAGCAAACTTATTTTTTGGTTTTGCTGTGTTAGTCTCGTAGGTCCGTCCACTTGTAAGTCCCTCATACTCATGTCGTATATCATACCAAGTTCGCGGTCGGTCACAACCCATGTGTCTAAAGTGATATGTCCCTCACGACTATGTTCCATCTTTTGACTTAAACACTTATGGCAGGCTGGAGTCCTGTGATTTTAGTATTGGGATAGGAGCAAACCGGAAAATATTGTACGGTAATTTATGGTTAACTGAAATATGTCAGTTGCCTAAATAAAATCCGACGAGTTATTTGACCACTAGTTTAAAATATAATAGTCACTTATCCAATAGGTCACTTGCCCAATATACCACTTCAATAATGAGTAAAAATAGGGGACATACAAGTAATAAAAAATGGGGACATTTAAAACAATAAAAGTAGCGAGTTGTTGGCAGATTATAACATTTCACATTACAGCCGTAAATTTAAATTTAATTACTTACGGCCAATTAATTTATTGTACAGAATGTGTCCAGCCAACCTAAAGTGTTAAACAGACCGGGTACAACATAGGCGTAAACTGCTTTACTGGTTAAATTCCAAAGGAAGAGTCATCTTATTCGCGTTCACTACTCTATTATATTTATATTATTTGACTTTGTAGTGAGTTGACAGTAGACTGATAGTTGCAATTTATCAACTTCTGTGTTGTAACAGCACATGTAGAGAGAGCTAAGAACGGAAATGTCTTTGTTGTAGCCATTCAAACAACATGTTACCAAGGGTATGGATACATATTTGTCAAAATTTATCAAGTTTTGTTTGTTTAATAAAAGGGTGGGAGCATCATGTTTGAAATAGATGTAATCATTATTGTATGTTGATAGGGCCTCCATAATCATTATTGTAGGCCAACATGTTGGTAGGACCTCTCCTCTACTGTAGTTTTAACTTTTTATGTTCTATTGTATATAGCTGTTTGTTTGTTGAAACATCATCAGTTGTGAGTTGGCAACTAAACAAACAATAGCCGCGTATGTTGCCTTTTGAATGGATGTATTCCGAGTTTTGCTCCAAACTAAATTACCGCTCATGTTAGTCATTGAGGAAGTTGGCCTAATATATTACGGAAAATATTATCTAAAATAAATAAAGTATTAATATAATCGAAGCTGTATTAATTTAATTTTTAATTTAGTTACAGAAGTCCGCGCGAGAATAGGACCATGGTAGATCGATGATAGATTGATGTGTTAATCATTAAGGTGTGCCGTGCCATTCACGAATAAATATGACTTGGGTACATTTACTAAAATTAATCATAATCATGAGTGGACTGAATTATTAATTAACAAACAAAGAATAAAAGACTGCTGTCTATTTAATATATTAAATTTAATATTATTTTGTTCCAAATATTAATTCGTAAATTACAATGTCGTAAAAATGACTTCTTTACCAATATAATAATGGAAGAGAGGTTGCATCTCAAGTCGTTCTGTATACCAGGAGATGAATGTCCAGTCCACAACTCGATGGATAGTAATGACAATGTTAGTGACAATGGTTTCGAATACAATCAAGGCTACATAATAGCAACGGGATTCCCCTTTCTAGGCTATACCCGGGAAAGTGCATTGCAAATGGAAGACAAGAAACCTAAAAAGTCATGTAGAAAAACAAGAAGAGGACAATTGTTTGCTATCGCGATAATATTCTTATGTACTATATCCGTATGTTTGCTGAGTCTTCTTACTTATTTTGTAATTTCTTGCACCCATCATCATGGGAATTTGCATCAAGTAGACAAAGAAAAAAAGATAAACAGTAATTTTGAAGAAAGTAAAAACGAAAAGATGATGTCGGAGTCTAAAGGAAGCAAAGAACGGACATCGGCAAACAATACAAATGGTGATTACGTAACGCCGTGGAACACAACTGACGCTGTGAAGGATAAACCGTTCCTTCCTACTGTATTAGTGGGTCTCAATGGCACCTTCTGTAACATGTCTCTGCAAGATATTCACCATGATCTTCTAACCAGTAGCCAATTGCTTCAAGATAAACTCCTTCAAAGTATTGAAGAAGTTGGTCAATTAGAAACAGAGTTAGAAGAGGAGTCTAAGAGATGTTTCGCTATCACTGAGATATCGAATGAGTGCGCAGTGAACTTAGAGAATCTTGGCGATGCCATAGAGAAACATAAAGATAACGAAGAAGAGTTCAAGAGTGAATTAAACAAATTGACCGACAATCTGAATGAAGTGAATGGAAATTTGTCGACGTTTATAAAGAAGTCCGAGAAAAATAACGAATTATTTATTTCTGAAAAGAATCAGTTGGAGTCGGAAAAATACGATCTGGTTTCCAACAATAAGATGTTAATTTCCGAAAATAATAAATTGGTATCAGAAAAACAAGTTTTGTTAGAAGAAAAAAATGTAATAATCTCAGAAAAGATAGCTTTGGAATCCGGTAAAAATGAGGTTATTTCGGAGAAGAACGATTTGGTGACATCCTTGTTTATTTCAGGATTTAAATATGAGGACATGTGTAACGAACCGCAGATATCGGCACATTTCCCGATGGTATGCGAATCAGACAGATGGGTTGTGTTCCAGCGCCGTGTAGACGAGACGGTTAACTTTACTCGAGGTTGGAAAGAGTACAGGCAGGGGTTCGGCGACCTGCAAACAAACTATTGGCTGGGACTGGACACTCTAAACAGTCTCACATCCAGGGGGGTAACCAAGCTACGAATAGACCTATGGGGACCCGACGGTGTTTATAAGTATGCCGAGTATTCCTCGTTCAGTGTGGGCCCATCAGACACTAAGTACAGACTCCATCTAGCGGGATATAAAGGTACTGCCAACAATTTTCTCCGTTATAACAACAATATGGTGTTTTCCACTTACGATCGCGACAATGACGGCGGGAGGTACAGGAACTGTGCGTTGGACAGGAAGGGCGGTTGGTGGTACAACGATTGCACCTACGCCAATCTCAATGGGGTCTATGGAATCAGCGGGCATCGTAGCGCCTATTGGGAGAAGGACTTCAAGAAACTTAAATCCGTACAAAAAGTCGAAATGAAACTGAAAGTTGTTTAAAACTACCTGCGATCTGTAGGCCTACTGTAGGTATTCTTAAAGTAAGTTTGGAATAGAGTACAGTACTTAAATATATACTTACATTTTCTTATATTTAGTTACAGACGGGGGGGGGGGGGGGGGGGGTGGTTGGGGGGTCCTTTACGCAATCGAAATTAAGACACATGGAAAACGTGACGCGTCTTTGTGAATTAATATTACGCATCGGCCCAATATTAATTAAGGGGAAGTCGAACAGTTTTACGTTATTCGAGCAAAGACAAGCGAGACAACATCAGGTCAATTTGGGAGTAATCAGCTGTTCTTGCCTAGGAGCCGATGAATTTTGATTGCAGCCCCCCCCCCCCCCCCCCCCTCCATTGCCTCTTTTTTGGAAATGAAACCAAAGGGGAAAAGCGCCGCAAATTCCAGCTGATAACGAGCAAAAATGAAACTAACTAACTTGTGCAATTGACTCATTTGTTGATTTCATTGGAATAGCCGAATCACCGTGTAACCTGTTCGTCAATCCAGAAGAGATTTGCGTCAATAATCCCCCTGCCTCCTTTTCTAATTATGTTATTGATTTACTGTAATTGTGCATAATTAACATTATGTGCTTATTGAGCTATTATTGGTAATCCACATTTGTAAAGAACGAACCTCATCTAAAACTCAAAATGACCATGTTTTGTTAAATTAAGTAACTGTGTGGGGCGAGCCACGAAGTTGGCGGAGCCTTAGCGAATTGACACTGTTAGGGGGTGGGTCAATTTATGCAAATAGTTGTCGTCGTCGTCATTGTCGTCGTCGTCGTCGTCGTCGTCGTTGTCGTCGTCGTCGTCGTCGTCGTCGTTACGATTTTGACATGCTAATAACTTTGTCGGATTTAAAGCTGCCAAGTTGAAAATTTGTAGGTATCAATATGAGCAAAAGTTGAGATTTTTGAGAGACTTTCAGACACCATCAGTGCAATGGTCTCCCGCTAGAGGGCCACATGTCTAAACATTAAATGCCCTCCCATTTCTTTGCTTTTAATCCGTTTAAGCTGAAACTTGGCAGATATGTATTAGACCATTAGCTGTGACTTTCAAAGGAGGCGAATCCATCTGCAGTTCTCCAGTCTGCCGCTAGAGGGCCAAAGGTCTGAAAGTGAAATCGTTGTCGTCGTTACGATTTTGACATGCTAATAACTTTGTCGGATTTAAAGCTGCCAAGTTGAAAATTTGTAGGTATCAATATGAGCTAAAGTTGAGACGTTTGAGAGACTTTCAGACACCATCAGAGCAATAGTCTCCTGCTAGAGGGCCACATGTCTAAACGTTAAATGTCCTCCCATTTCTTTTCTTTTAATCCATTTATGCTGAAATTTGGCAGATATGTACTAGACCATTAGCTGTGACTTTGAAAGAAGGAATTGAATTGAATTGAATTGAAGGCTAATCCGTGTGCAGTTCTTCAGTCTGCCGCTAGAGGGCGAAATGTTTGAAAGTGAAATCTTTCTCCCATCTCGTTATTTATGATCCGTTCAAGCTGAAACGTAGCAGATATGTAGTAGAAGTCGGCCTGAGTCTTTGGTGGGCAGTAAACGGTCTGGAGTCCTCCAGTCTGCCGCTAGAGGGCGAAATGTATAACTAAGTATAATTAAGACACGTGCTGCGCGAAGGCCCCACTTCGTGTATAACTATGCAGTTAGACACGTTAGCAGTGGCAGTTGATCATTGGTCAGTTAATATGAAACAACATCTTTTATAATTTCCAGAGTAATCAAATGGTAAACGACCGCTTCAGTAGGCTACCTATTAGATTTTTGTGAAACTTCCGTTATACAGCTCTTACAGTGTCAAACTCAACCCGCAATGGAAATAACTACCAAATTTATTGAATAATGTATTTGATACGATATCTCGCCGTAACTTGTCGGTACCCTCGGATTCAAGCGAAAGCGAACTTGAGTCAGGGGAGGAAGATGGAAAAATATTGGAATACATACAGTGAAAATTCTGAAGATACAGTAGCATTAGTAATCATGACAAATGCCTTAAACCCTTGTTCGAGGAATGCCCGACTACCCCCCCCCCCCCAGCCGTGGTATCTCCGACTATCCCCCCCCCCCCCACTGCCGAGGTATGTCCGACTTCCCCCCTCCCTCCTGTCGAGATATGTCCGACTACCCCCCCCCCCCCCCACTGCCGAGGTATGTCCGACTACCCCCCTCCCCCCTGTCGAAATATGTCCGACCACCCCCCCCCCCCCACTGCCGCGGTATGTCCGACTACCCCCACCCCCCAGCCTGTCGAGGTACCAGTTCCCAAGAAGGGCAACCTAACACTCTATGGTTCTTTTCGGGGAATCTCATTGATCTCGATTGCTGCAAATCTATAGACCACAATATAATTATATTAAATCGCATCAGGGCCCATTGAGAGACTGCTACGTGGAAATCAGAATGGGTTCCGTAAAGGTCATGGAGCCCAGTTTGGCACTTAGAAGGATAATTGAATAGTTATTAAAAAAGAAAGGCGGTTATCTTTGTTGACTTCTTCAAGGCCTTGATTCAGTATCTCGCTCACGTATGTTCATCATACTTTCATTATATGGGATTCCTGATGAAATTATTTCAGTAATCAGATCAGTATACGATGGTTCGACGACATTTGTGTCTAGTGTTGACGGTGACACAGAACCATTCAAATTGTTATGCGGAGTCTTACAATGAGATACACTTTCACATTCTTATTTATAATTGTGGTTGATTATGTTCTACGCATGTTCTTAGATCATCATAATGATGATAGGGTGATGGTAACTCAACCTACTGGCTCCAGAAGTCGAGGAAATCCTGCCAAGTACCTAACTGATCAAGACTTTGCTGATGACTTAGGAGTACTCTCAGAATCACTAGAGGGAGCCCAAGGGCTCCTCAGCTCATTAGAACATGCTGCTTCTAGTGTTCGTCTTTTTATTAACTCCAAAAAGACCAAAATTTTGACAGTTAACTTTAAGAGTCCTCAGCAAGTCTCTGACTGGTTGAGCATAAGCTCAAAGGATGGTGTGCTTGAGCATGTGGATGACTTCTGTTACCTGGGATCATGGATCCGGAAGTCAGGTGAGGACCTTCGAATACGTAAGGGAAAGGCATGGGCAGCCTTGAATAGGCTTTCCAGGATTTGGAAGTCACAGAGAATTAATCGGAAACTTAAGGTCCTATTATTTAGAGCAGCAGTAGTTACAGTACTCCTCTATGGGAGTCCATGCTCGGCTCTGACTGATGAGGACACCAAATCGCTGGATGGCACATTCACAAGAATGCTAAGTCTGATTCACTGTGTCAAGTACAATGCACACATCTCTATCCAGACACTTTATAACATTGGTTGTGTCTCATTGGTCCCCCCAAAGTTTGACACTAGAACGAAGCCGCCTCCGCTTCGCCGGACATTGATTTCGCCGAGGACCAGAAGGTGCACAATCTTGTGATTTTGATTCTGTAATATGTAGGGCTGGGAGACCTCAAGTGACAAAATAAAACAACAGTTTTAGCTTGTGATTTGGCAGCCCCCTAAAGAAAATAAGCATGGTGGACAGCCCATGAATTCGTGAGACGCCTCCTAAAGGACACTGGTCTTGAAGATGCGGATAATCTCGCGAAAGTCATGGGGGGTAGGGAGTTTGTGGCGGTGCAACTTTGGTGATAAACCAGCATAGCATTCTTAATGCACGCTGCATTGGGGTTGCCTATTGTGGATTGCTTGGTGGTGACAAATGTTTTTGTTAAGCTGGCATAGCAAAGCAATCTCAATGTGCGATTTCAATGCAGCAGGCCGATTATAGTAGTAGTAGTACCTTTTATTGGAATTGAACCCTTATACCTGCACTGCATTGCTACCGGTACATTGCCGGTGGTATATTTATTTAATTTCCGCAAATATAGTATTTCTGCAAGTTTTTTTTTCCTCTTCGGCGAATGGCAACGCTTTTGCAGCATTAGAAACCATTTTGATATAGGCCTACCTGGCAGCTTGCTATCTAACACAGAACAAAAAAAAGTAAGATTATTTAAACTCTTTGAGATAATTGATATTATTGTTACCTAGCAACGACCACAAAACAGTACCGTGTACATGTACACTGTACGTACATAGTTGGCCTAAGTCCGAAAGTGAAACTTTTGATAATGTATCAAATCCGTCATCAGTACCGGTACCGGTACCAGTAAATCTTTATCAAGGACTAAATTGAAGCAAGGACTGGCACACAGTAAATCCAGACTTCGCTAGCGAAGGCCATGTTGTTTTTATTACTGGTACGGTAACCAGTTTGAATAATAAACATACACATTCTGGGGTAAAAAAATTATGGAGAATCTATTTTTCTGGTATTAGTTTTTCAATTATCTGTTGCTTTCATATATTGTTTTATATTTTTTTTGTGTTTATAAATTATGTAGTGCCTTTCGTTATGTCCTTCGTTATCAGATGGCTTTATTTAGTTTCTATGTATTATTTTATTATTTGTTTATGCACAACAAATTTCGTTGATTTATAATTACTTTATAGGCCTATTATTATTTAGGTATTTTATATTATCACTTTATATAATATATACCGTACTTTTTATTACTATCAGGTACTTATAACAGTATTATGTTATTACATTATTATTTATTATTATGATTACCGACCAAATATTCCCCACTCTCAGAAAACACATCAATGGCCCTGATATGGGCTCTTCCTTAATTAAATAGATTAAGTAATAACTTTGATTTTGAAATGGTAATTTATTTCGAATGTGCCCTCTTAGAGTGAGGCACGAAAAAAACAAGTAGTGGAAATATGATAATGAAAAATCAGCCCAAAATCAAATTGATTTTATGACCATATAGGTTTTTTGGGATGCTGATCACGAATATGATACTGAAATATATCGTACATTGTTGATTATGGCAATTTTGGATATGTGTCAATGTGCGGCACGAAAAATACAAGTAGCACAAATGTCATAATCAAAAATCATTACCAAATCAACTTGATTTTTAGCCATTATGGGTTTTCTGGGTCGATGATCACGAATATGACACTCAAAACCATCGTATTATCCAACAAATTAGATTTTTGACGTTTGAAATTTTTTGCTACTTGTACTTTTCGTCTTGGGGGACCAACATAGCACCAAAAATGATGATTGTTTTGCCAGAAAATATTTTTAACAAGTTTTATCGTGATCAGCGACCTCGAAAATCCTTATACTGTACCATCGAAATTTCTTTATACCAACAACTAATACAGGCCTGGTAGGGTAGTATTACCTTTCCGTTACCGCTACAGAGAGCCATTAACTGCATGCTGTTTTCTTATACCGGTATGGGTAATAATGGGTTTAAGTGACGGTGCTTTGTTGTTGCCTCTACGAGGTATTTGCCAGCTGTTTACCACCTCCCATCCCTGCAATTTGTGATTTGTTTCTATGTTTCCGTCAGACCGTAGCTCCTTTATTGTACTTTCAAATTAAACTAAATGACATCATTAAGGGAGAAATACAATGTACCTAAAATACAATTGACCTAGATCTAATGTTAACCTTTTTTATCAAATTATATGTTGTAAAAAAAATGTTATGTACAAAATATTATTGTAAATATTATATTATTGTATTCAATTTAATTGCATATAAGTTATATTATATAATGTGCATTATATTGAATTATAATTTTACATCTCAAGTTAGTATATTTTATTAAATTATAAACTCAGAGTCGTTTTAGCTCAGCTATCTCATCGTTCAGCCTGTCTACTGTTTTAGCATAAAGTTTTCACATAAAGTTTTATCAACAATTCACAACAAGTTTATCAATAAAAAGCCTTTTATCAATAAAAGGCTTGTTTAATCTATGAGCACAACCCTTCCCAATACCTTTTATTTATGTGGTTTATTTTATTGACATGTGTGTTGTTTAATAGTGGCCTATTTAGTGGCTGATTAGTACTTTTTTTAACAATATTATCTTTAGTATTTTTTAACATTACTCTTTTTAACGACTGCCTTCTTTGATAAAACGGGTGGAATAAGGTTTTACCTTAATTTTTAATAAATAAATAGTAAATAGATAAAAATAAATGAAAAATCGATAATTATTTTACTAACTTTGAACGAATATGTTGTTCAAAATATGAAAAATTTCCGGTTACATGATATTTTTCTAAGCATTTTCCAGGTTTTCCCGGTTTAATTATTTCCCGGCCTTTTCCCGGTCGTTCGACACCCTGAGATTATAATATGAAACTGTCAATATTACATTTGTATTATATACATACAATAATATTGTCGCTCGATTCATTTAAATTATGTTTATTCCTTTATTATTACGGCACGTGAACATGAAGTCAACAAATTTGCACCCTAACACCACGTATAAGTACTTACTGGACAATGAAATGTAATGTAGGTAGATTTTGAGAGTCAGGTTCAGGGAAGGAAACGGAAAGGCAGGTTAGCTAATTGTGTAATATTTGGGTTTTGTTCAGAAATTGAAAAAATGAGAAAGCGCGTCACCGGGGGTTGAACCAGCGCTCTACTTACATTTCAGCCTATCAGGCCTCATCAGTAGCGCTAACCAGCTCAGCCACTTGCCCCTGATATTGGATAGTTATAAAACCCGAAAAAAACGAAAAGGACGAAATTATTAACGAAAATATCGAAATTATAAAACTTTAAATAAAATCTAACTTTCCAGTGAGATCGGTATTATTAGAAGGCACACTTTACATTTTTTAATTAATAAAATCCGATAATTTCGCCCCATTTTCGACCCTAAAAGTAATTTAATACCAAATACTGGCTCTGCTGATTGGTTGTTAGGGGTGATCCAATGATTGCAAAACACCACAAGATGGCGCTCAAATTAGGACAGTACAGTCAGAGTGTAGGCCTACTGCAGTTATAGCGACTGCTGGACTGCAATTCTGTAGTTACGTTCACCTGTTCACATCCGTCGCGCCGCGTCACTTGCCTGACAGTCACTGTAGGCCTACAGTGCACACCTAGGCCAGGTAGCGATAAAGGTACCGTATGCCGTAATGCAAACAACATTTCATATGGGAATTACATCGTTGCAGTATTGGGTTAGGGTACCGGACCGCTTCTTTCAACTTTGCCTCTTCAGGCTGTACCGTACCATATGCTTGTACTGTACAGTAATACACCAGTAGGCCCCTATATTGATCTGTTGATGCTGAGTCATTCATCCAAGCTGCCATTATTGGTCAACACCCAACAACCAACCAGTAGACAGTATTTGGTATTAAATTACTTTTAAGGTCGAAAATGGGGCGAAATTATCGGAGTTTATTAATTAAAAAATGTAAAGTGTGACTTATAATTATACTCATCTTATTGGAAAGTGACATTTTGTAGATTGTTTGATAATTTTGATATTTTCGCTGATAAATTCGTCTTTTTCGTTATTTTCGGGTTTTATAACTATCCCCTGATATTCACTCTCCCACCCATTCCACTTCTATTAAACAGGCAGTCTTAATTTTAGCAGTTAGCTAATTAGCAGAGCTGGTAAACGCTAG
This sequence comes from Nemertoderma westbladi, assembly GCA_032718475.1. NCBI lineage: Eukaryota > Metazoa > Xenacoelomorpha > Nemertodermatida > Nemertodermatidae > Nemertoderma > Nemertoderma westbladi. Next base: position 17,512 of record JAUCBJ010003759.1, read on the forward strand.
TGCTATCCACCGTATTCTGCATGATGTGGGGGAGGCACTAATCACACACACACACAGACTCAGTCAATACTGCGAATGATAACCTCCCTCTTAGACATCCCAACCAGCCAACACCCGCCAGTAGGCCTACAGTTTACAGTTTACCGGATGGTACCGTTTTGCATTTATTCGAATTAATTATGAATCCTTTTACAGTTTTAGTTTTACATTAAATTACAATTATTCTGCTGCTCAGTATACTTTAGAAATGTTCAAGTCATATTCTAATACTAATACTGTAATAATATTACCACACTACTGACACGAATAATAATTATATAATAATAAAATAATTAACGATGACTTACTGTACTGGACTAAATATATATCGACGTTACCAGTACATAATATTATTATCCATTGAATATTGTGCAGAATAAATGTGAGAGCATTGTTTTGTATTATATTATAATATTGTAGCCTAATATATATTTTTATTAATAATATGTTGAACTACAACATACTGAGTAATACTTTTATCAATTAAATATTATTAGGCCTAAATACTTTACACTTATACAGTAAGTCTGTAAGTGTTCTTAAAAACTGATAAAATTCATTACCCGGAACTCGGCGAATAATGAATTTCAACTAAATGCCAGAATGCCAAAGTGAAAGTGCCTTTGGGGAACTGTTAAGGAATCATACAACAGTTCCCCAAACAGCCAAAAGCGCTCTGGCATTTACGCTGGTTCCAATTATTTAGGTACCGGTACCTGGAAAAAATGCCAAAATGCCAAAGTGCCTTTTGGGAACTATTCCTGTGACTTAGCCACACGTCTGCTTAGGTGTTAGGCCTAATGCTGTAATGCTTTAATAAAAGATAGAACGAAATAGTTACCGGTATGTTTTATAATGTTACAAAATTTATACCTGGTATTGCAATATTTTACTAGGCCTACAGCTGTACAGTAGGCCTACTACCGGTCTGACGGTACTCCCGGTTGGACTGTAAGCAGTAGGTATACTGGTAGATGTAGTAGGGCCTACTGGTAGAATATTGCTATTGCTTGTGGTACTGTGATTCCAATTTTTGCTGTATTTTGAAATATTAAACATACCCTTAGGCCTTAGGTCAATCGGCTAGACTAGGCCATATACAGCTATACCAATACCGGTACTGCTTTATGTTGCTGTGATTTTTGTAGCCAAACAGCCAAACCTATCTGTATATATATAGGCCTCCTGATATATTATGGAAACACAAACGTATTGGTGGACACAGTCTGCAGTCTGACAGTGGACAGGTAGCGCGGCTAGGTACCGGTACCGGTATGTTATTGTTAAATTAAATATTATATTCCTGTGACTAAATATTTGGAGTTTGTCGGTTTCCATGTCGATGTATTAGTATTATATTACTGTATTATACGACAACATTACAATGATGGATGAAAGTGAACCGTTACGGTCTGACATTAATGTTAACGATTTTATTGTGAAACTTGGGCATCGGCTGGAGGATATTCGTGTTCGAGCACTTAATAGTCTTGTTCAAAAACTCGAGTTTAATTTGATAAATGTCAGTGATCTGGTACAAGAAAAACTCATCTTTGTAAGGCTATTGGAATGGTTTAACTTCGCTGAATGTGGAAAGCAAGTTCAAGTTTTTAAATTACTTTACATCTTATCTACACAACCAAGCGGTGCCCGTAATCTGCAAGAGGTTGGAGGAATTGAATTTCTTTGTCAGTTAAAGCGTAACATTAGTGATGCTGCTCAAATTAAAACAATTGATGACATCGTGGCGATTTTGCTTCGTTTACCTTCAGATGAAGCCATAGATTCATGTATGTATGTTCCTCATGATCAACTAAATGTCGAAGGCAAGGAAGTCCGGGGAACTACATTAAGTACTACAAGAGATAGAGCTGAAATCATACCATCAATTCCAAAACATGCTTTCAGTGAACTTCATGTCGGCTACTTTTTAGAGAATACATCGCAGACTTCAACAGTTGCCTTTTCAACTGCAAAATCTTCTTTATTGGCAGTATCATTAGATACCCAACACTCTAAATGTGTTATATTACCGGTATTACCATGGATAGGACTGACTTCTACGGATAGGCAGGTGTTAGCATCTGCTGAGACATCCTTACGGGATAGTAAACAAAATAAATTAGTAAATACCTCTCAGTTTGTTTCTGATGTTGTACTTCATGATTTTCCTGCAGAAGTGCTAATTCAACGACCATCTATTGTATCCCTACTTCTAAATTTAATGGGTCAGACAAATATGCCCGAAGATGTTTCTTTATCAGTTATTAAATGTTTAATTACTCAAACAACAAATCTACTCCAAAGATCATTAATTTACTCAGACCCAGGATTCCATTCAATAAATAAACAGGACAATCCTAATGGAGATGGTTCGTTATCATCGACCACTTTGTCATCCCACCCGGTCTGCAGTCAGGTACCAGTAGGTGGTGTTACCGAATTATTAGCGGATGTCGCTATTCCAAGGAAATCAATGGTGATTAGCACTAGTAGTGACAATGTCATCGAGGTTTCTGATGGATATAAAGCAAGTGGTGGAGATTCTAGTCAGAGTACTGGAAACATGTCTAATATTCCTGTGGACCAAACCTTAGACACTGATACAAGGAGTCTACGAAATATGCAAATTAGTATTCCAGAATACTGCCTTAAAATGATAGCATCTGGCTCCGCATTATGTATGGATTCCAATATTACATTAGTTTCTAAATGTATTGAACTCATGGATGTTTCTACGAAGTTGTTCATTCAATGTGTGTCAGTTGATGCCATATGGGTTGAAGATTCCGATGTATCAAGGCTATTGATTCCACAGTTGCAGAGTATTTTCGAATCACTTTCTCAAGCAATCATCTTCCATCACCATGTAGGAGACACTAAATTAGGTAGGCGGGAGAATGAAGTGGAAATTCATAGAATTATATATCTAGATTTATCGTCGTTGATGATGAATATGCTAACTAATTGTATTTCTATTGGCCATATATCTCAGCTTATTACATCAAATATATCACCTGTGATTAATTATCTAGCATGGGATGCGTTTTATCAACTACCATCTCCATTACTTATGGATTTGCATGCAAAGATTTTACCTGATGAACACAAGAAACTGGCAGAGGCAAATTGTATTTGTGAATCAATGTACTCGTTATGGAAGTTTCAATCTAGTGAAGGCCCTTACAACCAGCTAATCGATTGGGCAGAGCAAGCTGTGTTGGCCCTCGGATTTCTAGATGATATGAGTGAATTTTTACAGAAAATCGTCCAATTAACATCTAACATATGCAGTCATGTGGAACCAAGTCCTTACCTTGTTCATTCCTGTAGAAAAATGTTGCTTCTCTATATGGCTCACCCGTTAAATATAGTACGATCATTAACTTTATCCCATATTCGGGATATGGTTAAAGCAGCACTGTGTGTGGACAATGTGTGTGATCCAGTATCAACTTCATGCAATAAGGCAAGGTTTGTATTATCAACTAATATTTTGGAACAGCTCTGTGCATATGGGTTGGATGATGCCATTGGGAGTGTTGGGGATTGCAGTCTTGAGGTTATTGAGTTGCTATTTAAGGGACGATTGTTAATGACTGGTGTGGTATGGGATGAATTTATTAAATCAGTAACGCCAGTATTACCGTTACTTCAATCAATGTCATCAAAAACAACTTCTCTGGGCTGCTGTCTCGTCGGCCTTAGTGAAGAACCTACCATTTTCTTGTCATATATTGATAGGCTAAAAGGTTCCCTGCGTGCATTGCTTTCCCCAGAGCCCTCAGTGAGGGGATGGGGGTTGTCCAAAATAGCTGAGATCCTTCGTGTTGAAGATGGTGGTGAAACAAAGCTTCCTTATATGGCATCTGCGCCTATGCCAGACATTAAAGACATCTTAGTTGTTGAAAACCCTAAACTGTTAGAAATTGAATCAAGCAGAATAGTATTTACAAGAAAGAACCTAATCGGTGTTCATGAAATATTTACAAGTGGTACGATATCAATGGATGTGAGACGATCAGCTCTTGAGCAGCTGAGTGTAATGTTGGAGGATCGAGAGATGCATACTCAGTTTTGCGAAGAAGGTGGTTTGGAACAGGTTATTAGAACGGTGGAGTCAGCAATAATGAAACCGAATGCAGAACAACAGTACAATGATGAAAGTTTAAATATGATGGCTCCAGGCCTGACTATTTTAAAGCTATTAGTCCATCACAATGCGGCGCTAAGACACGATATTGCGAACGATCCATCCTGGTATCTAATAGCTATAAGATGTGCCCTTACTTTGCCTGCCAACCACCGTGTTTGTTACGAAACTGCCCATTTGCTTACACTGCTGCTTTTCAATGAATACATTCTATACCAAAATAAAGAAACTGAAGGAAATCAAGTAACTGTTTTGAGTTTTAAGGATGTGATTAAAAACCGTTACCACCTTCCCTTCATTCCTTCCCTTACTCACGACACAGTTAGTCCATTTACTCTAACTAATGTTCCCAACCCAGAAACATTAAAAGGAACCCCAACTATGGAGAAAATTAAGGTTGCTTATAATCAAGGTTTTCATGGTGACAGAGATTCCTTGGTTGCTTTCTCTTTGCTGCAAAACAAAGATATAACGACAAAGTATGTTGCACCTAAAAACTTGATGATGAGTTTTGCAGATTATGTGATATGCTGGTCTACATATACTGGTTCTGGTCTGTCGCAGTGTCTGACCTCAATTACTAATGCAACTGGTCATTATTCTGTTCGTTACAACATCAGCAAGCTGTTAGCATATCTCCAAATCACACGACTGACGAAATTGGGGTATAACTTTATAAATGAGTTACTTCAATCTGATTGGTTGGAGATTTTTTCAAAGTTTCTGAAAGTCTTGCCTGTGTCATGCGAGGATGAGCGTCTATTAACATCGGTTATTAGTTTGCTGCTTCAAGTATTATTAGACATTCCTAATGAAAAGGGGAGGGAGCCAGTTGTTCAACTAATTGAAATTATTAATTATAAGAGTTCATCATCTTTATTAGAATATATTACCAATAAGAACATGGACTTAGTTTCAATTGCTTTACCTGAATGTCATGTGGAAGCCAGACATGATCTACGTCGCGGGGTGTTGTTATTGGTCAATTATTTAAATATGCTTTTACCCGAAGACAATAGTTGGCAGCTGTCATCAGGAGCATCTGTGTTATCATATCACCTACCTATTATGCAAGTTCTCCTTAATGAATTAAACATCGCTGACGCTCATAAATACTACGATATTGCGGCCATTCATCAAACAGTACAGTGTATTGTGTGTGTGACGTCACAACGTGGTTGGAGTAACCGTAATGACGATATTTGCGACCAAACCGTATCTGCTTTGTTGGATGTTATCGTAGCATTCCACGAGGGAAGAGGTGGTACAGCGAGATCTTACCTCGGCAGGTCTGTCACATTGTCTGCGGCAATGGCACTCCGGCATCTCACCTGTGAAAATTCTATGAACTCTCAAGGAAATCTGGTTATTGAACCATTTATATACCGGAACCATAATAATCAACATGGTTTGATATGGTTATTGCCGCTTTGGGCATATAGAAGTGTAGAAGTCAGGGCAGCAGGTTTGGGGATTGCGTCTGCTGTATCTGCTGTGAGTCTCGGTAGGGTATACCTGACGCAAGCTTGTCACCAGCTCGCGGGTGGACTGTGGGCACTGATGCTCAACATTCTCTTAGATTCATCTGAATGTAGCCAAGTGAGACAAGAGGCAGCTTTAGTGTTGTGCAACATGGTGAATGAAACCTCGTTGAAGTTGGCAGAGTCACAGTCAGATGATCAATTGCACAGTGACAGCAGTGTCGTACCCGACGAGAAAAGCTACCAAGGTCCTTGTGTGGTAGATGAAGATAGTGGGTTGACAATATACGAACATCAGGCGTTGGAAGCTTTAATTCAACATACACAATTTTTCAAAAAGGTTTCTGCGATGATATCTCAGACATTCACAGCCCCTGTGTCAGCGCTACCAACCACCCACTGGACTGCTGGCAATCCTCCTGACTCAGATTTCACACTAACTGATGGAGGTGAGGCGGATCTGAGTTCAGCTGCACAAAGTTTGTCTCTCCCTCCAAATAATGCCTCACAACTTGATATTTCTAACCAAGAACTGTCTGCCAACAGCGGTTTACTAATAGATAATACTACAGAACCAGTAAAACCCCAGTCACGATCGATTATAACGCCTTCCTTATGCGCAAGTGTTCTGCAACTTTGTCAGAATCTAGTTTGTGTTTCCCCACAGTATTTGGCGCGGTCCATTCTAAAAGACGGTGTATTGGGCGAATTAACAAAATTGTGTGGCGGTGAGAAACTCTCTCATATATTGAAACTTTATATAAAAGGCGGCAGAGCTGATCGAGAAAAACTGAATGTTTTATTCCTAGAAGTTGCCTGGCTAGTTGAGGAAATTATTTCAACCTTTCAGTCTGTTGTTTATGTAGATGCAATTGCCTCGACGTCTGTGTTGCTGCAACCAATCTTTATGTTGCGAATTATTCGGTTGGGAATGTCTGTTAGTTCCGGAATTTCTGATACAACTATCAGTAAACACGCGAAGCAACAATTGTTTGTTATTTGGGATTCAATGGTAAATTTCCTTTTAAAGTGCCTTTTAATAAGAAAGGATGATGCTCTTCCGAATATTGTAACCGCATTGAGTAATGTGTGGAAACCCTTTATTGATGACATACAATTAATTGTAAGTTCGACTGAATGTCCTCCTGCGAGAGATTCTAGTCTTCGATTTTTGTCAGTTTTATTTGGATATATTGGAAAGGCAAAGTCATTATGTGGTGCGACTGTATTAAGTGTTGATAATGAGGTCCACTGTATTAGCGTCTTTGAATCTTTTCTCGATGATGAAGAAACGAAAAAATTTTCATCGGGATGTGTTTTGAGTAAATGTTTAGTTGAAGTTTACGAAGCTCATCTCTCCAGTAGTAATCCACGCGCTGAAGCCGTCTTGGCTAATGATGCCCTCCGTAATCTATTGTATATAAGTACAACCGCGAAACAGCACTGTCTGGAATCTGGACTTGTCGAAAGCACAATAGATAGACTCAAACAGCTGAACGCTAAATTAAACATTGACTCTCTAGATAAACAGAAACGAAAAAGATACGAGGAATCGCGTTTGCGTGCGATTGTTGGGAGTTTAAAACTCTTACAATCGTTGCTACATTCATCGAAAGCCGCTAAATTAGCGGCTTTACATTCAGGGCTCACGCACACGATACAGAAACTCTGGCAGTGGTGCTGTTTGAGTTGCAGCGTCTTACTCTCACCTGTCCTGAGATTGCTAACTACTTACGTATTGGATTGTGAACAAGCTTGTTGCTCACTCGCCTACACTAAAGCCACAGCAACCACGCCTCTATCCGGCGGCAATAAAGCCTTACTGCACTGCCTTCTCAGACTCACAACCGAGTACCTTAAAGAAACCGAAAGTAATTGGGAGTACCTTTTGCTTCTCTTTAATGTTTTAGCGGCTGCAGCGAAATCCACCGAAGGTCGCGGAATTATCTGGAAGATGAATTTCCTTCAGGGATTCTCTGACCTAAATCTTCCAAAAGTCTCGACTAAAAATAGAACGAAATCTCCATGGAAACACCACCCGTATCAGCTGTGGTTCAAAATTCTTCTGAGTTTTAGTTTTTACGACGACGGCCAGTTGCTGATCGCTAAGCTCTCGAATTCAGTCGATATCCTCCTAGACTTTATCGACGAACTTCCTCTTATACTCTCTAAGACTCCGTTTATTATTCTCCGTAATCTCAGTTTCTCGTCGACAAATAAACCCAAGATCCTCGCCAACCCGCGGTTCATATCGTGTCTAAAACGGAGACTGAACGACCAATCAGAACCTTTCTATCAGCTGATAGCGTGTAACACACTGTGGGCGTTGTTGTATAACAATCAGAAAGCGAGAGTTTCAATTAAAAACGCCGGTATTCCCTCGACACTGCAGAGTCAGTTGACTGAATATTTGAATAACACCGAGAATAATGATTCGAGTTTCTTAACAACTGAATATTTGCATCACATTGATTGCGTGATTAGTTTAATAGATGGAAAACAGAAATAATCTGAAAAGTTTTTATTATAGTTTTATTAGTTATGTCTATAAAATTGACTAACAAACTACATGTATATATAATGGGAGTTCTAATATTATCCGCCATTTTATAATAATTGAAATTATCTTTTGTATTTAAATTTCACTAATTAATATTGTAGTGGTATACATGTCGTGGAATATAGTGTCGTTTCGTTATTCAGGTACCTAGATCCCCCTCACACTCTCCACCAAATTTTTCTACAAATCTTAATGAGATTATTGCATGAAATTTGAAACAGAGATAATTTCACCTCCCGACCACTGACTTGGTGAACCAGAATTTTTATTTTTACTTTCATTCTTTAGCTACAAGTGTTTAATAAACGTGTCTCCGGCGATATTTCATCAGTTATAATCCAGTTATTCTTCAACCTTATAGTGATTCGTTGGTACTGTTAGAAAGCTGGCCATGTAAGGATTCAAAATACCGCAATCTGAATTTCGCTGAAAAATAGCTGAGATATGAGCTTTCAAAAGTTCCAAGATTTTATTATAATTAATAAACACACCGGGTATGTTCCAGAATATGGTGTTTGTTTATGTAATGGAATAAAATAGCAATATCGATGGAGACACCTTTTTCTAACGCTTGTAGCTAAAGAATGAAAGCGAAGGTGAAACTATCACGGGGAGGTGAAACTATCTCTATTTCAAATTTCATGCAATCTCATTAAGATTTAACAATTTATGAGGGGGGGGGGGGGGGGGGGGGGTAGTGGTGGGCAGCTACCTGAATAACGACACAATATTCCAGGACATGGTGAAGGAAGTGCACTTTTTTAATTTTGTGTGCACTTTAAAGTGTGCATAATTATTTTGTAATAAAGTGCATTTATTTACATTTACATTAGTGCACTTACTTACCGTTGTATAATATTTACTGTATATATAAAATGCACCATTTACTTTTTTATATAAAAAATTCACTTATTTTTTATATAATTCCACTTATAGGGTCTGTCTATAGTGTCTACTCGAATAAGAGTTCGAGGAATTTGTTTAAATTTATAATTTTGTGGTCCGATGTTCTTGAGTTGATATTACTTATATGACTTTTGAATTTAACTTACTTACATCGGTAATAAATTGCACCATGACCTACTTACCATATATAGAAGGTCATTATTGCACTTATTTACTTTTGCATATAAAGTGCACTTACTTAATTTTGTATATATAGTACACTATTTTCTTTTGTATATAAAGTGTGGATACTATACTTATTTTTGTATAAGTAACAATGCACTTATTGAAATTTGCATATAAACTGCACTTACTTACTTTTGTATTAAATATTATTTACATATTTTAGTATAACATCAAAAAAGTAATCTCCCTTTAGTTTTGTATATAAAGTTCTTGTTTATGTAATGACAAACACTAATTTGTTACAAAAGTTAACACAAAAATGAAATAGTTACTTTTAATAACTTAAGTAGTAAAACACAAAAATGATCCGGTCTGTCTGTTATGTAGACGTGGTAGTAGGCGTAATGCAGCAGCAAACTTTATTATGTGAACCGGGCTTAATGGTTTAAAGCGCAACCATCTTTTTTTTTATATGTAAACTTGTATAAACTAATTTAATTAAAAATACTAAATTTTTTTCTCAAATGTGTAGAATAACTTCTTAGGTACCTACTATCTCAAAGTAATAGCCAAAACCAACTACTGTTATTACTCTAATACTTTTTATACTCTCAGCGGGACCGGCAACGGTACGCAGTAAACTTCGCCCGCGCGAAAGTTTCGCCCGGAGCAATCTTCGCCCTCAAAATGAGTGAGTGTTAACAACATCGTTTATTGTTTTGGTTAGAAAAATTCGTCTCTGTAACTTATCGTGTCTGTAATCTGCACCTTTCCCTCAATCGGGCGAAGGATGGACGCGGGCGAAGATTTCCCGCGGGCGAAGGTTGGACGCAGGCGAAGATTGCACCCAACCCAACCTAATGATTTTATTTAAGCCAATAGGCCTATGTGCCTTCAAGTAGGGCCTACGACGTCTTTCGTTATTGTGTTGAGAGCAATACTATTTACTATTATATATGCAATACTGTATGCATTTGTATATTCTTCCACTAGCTATATTTGTTTAGATTAACATTGTGTGTGTATTAATTTGAATTATATAAAATCAATATCTTGAAAAACAATAAATTATAAATGCGATTTATTATACAACAGTTAATTTAATTGAAGTAAATTTTATTCAGTAATTTTAACAGTACGTAACTCCAGGGGCAATTGGATGCGCGGTGCAATATATCACATTACAGATTTAAAATTCCGGCCTAGCCATATTGTGTTGTGACTTCTGATCTCTTAAACTGTGGCTATCAGGTACTGTAATTTAGTTACAAAACAATAATTCATAAGTATTATAAATTATCAGTTATTATAATAATTATAGGCCTATTTCTGGTACCGCTGACACTTTCGAATTTTGCGCAAACCTTTTCTATTTCGATTCTCTATCAATTCATATAACTATCAAATAAAAACCAGTTAGCTAAAAACCAGTTCCATATAATAAATGCCTTATGCTATCGTTTTGAAATGTTACAAGCTTTGAATAAAGCACAAATTATTGCTGCAAAGTATCTACAGTGCCTTCAATCTCTAAAGCACAAACTATTGCTGCAAAGTATCTACAGTGCCTTCAATCTCTAAAGCACAAACTATTGCTGCAAAGTATCTACAGTGCCTTCAATCTCGTGCCTGTTCTTCCCTCATTCTCTATACGTTCATTCCAGAAACATAAAAGCGGGGGGTTATTCGTAAAATAGAGCTGGGGAATTTATGGGATTACATGAAATATAGGCAGTTTATGCGTTTAAATTCAGGAGTTAAAGTCAAAAGATTTAGTTGAAAATGTTAACTTTTTACAAACAATTTCTGCCAATAACGAAATGTTCGTACATAATATGGACAGAAGAGATGTTGTCATGAGATATTTTGAGATAAAGTAGCATGATTTCGAAGATTCAAAATGGTTCCCAAACCGGCTTACTTGTCATAGCACGTCTTTGAGGTTTGTACCTCACTGGGTGTATTAATTTGCCATGTGGTTGCGGAATGGTTGCCTAGCAACCATATAATATTTGGCAAACCATCCAATCAATTCCCCTTATTTATTTATACTAGTGGAAACTATCACAATCCCAATGAGATTGCTATTTTTAACGAATATGTTGTACGTTAATTTAAATTTCAATAAACAATGAACACGGTATTCCACGTCTCTTAAAAACGGCGCAGTTTTCCAGAAAGGTAAGACTGATGGAAGGAAAGATTCAGTTTACGGATGTGGAACTTTTGGATGCTGAATTATTCGCCGAACAGCTAACAAAAGATCTGATCGATAATGCAGAAAGATTGTTGCACGATGAAGCAATAACATTGCAAGACGATAACGGCACAGTTGAACTTGTAGTTGAGAAATCAGATAAGAGAATTGAAGTTGTAGGTGAGAAAACAGATCAAAGAATTGGAATTATATATGAGAATGATGAATCAAATCAAAGAACTGCACATTTAGTTGAGATAAATGAAGTAACAGTTGCACATTTGACTGATAGTTATGGTACGAAGAAGCATGAAGAGGTGGTAATAGATAAAGACGTTGTTGAGGATGTTAATACAGATGGCGGTGCGGTCACTCAGAAAGATATTATTGAAGTCATGAAGACAGGTGATGATGATGTGGTAGTGAAAGAATATGAGACCACGGCGGAAGATGCTGGTGTGATTATGAAGAAAGATGACGTCATGGTGAAAGATGCTGGTGTAGTGATAAATGAAGATGACGTCACGGATAAAGATGCTGATCTAGTGATAAAGGAAGATGACGTCACGGATAAAGATGCTGATCTAGTGATAAAGGAAGATGACGTCACAGCGAAAGATGATGATGTAGTGATAAAGGAAGATCACGTCATGGCGAAAGATGCTGATGTAGAGTTAAAGGAAGATGACGTCACGGCTAAAGATGCTGATGTAGTGATAAAGGAAGATGACGTCACGGCTAAAGATGCTGATGTAGTGATAAAGGAAGATGACGTCACGGCTAAAGATGCTGATGTAGTAATAAAGGAAGATGACGTTAGAGCGAAAGATGTTGATGTAGTGATAAAGGAAGATGACGTCACGGCTAAAGATGCTGATGTAGTGATAAAGGAAGATGACGTCACGGCTAAAGATGCTGATGTAGTGTTAAAGGAAGATGACGTCAGGGCGAAAGATGCTGATGTAGTGATAAAGGAAGATGACGTCACGGCTAAAGATGCTGATGTAGTGATAAAGGAAGATGACGTCACGGCTAAAGATGCTGATGTAGTGTTAAAGGAAGATGACGTCAGGGCGAAAGATGCTGATGTAGTGATTAAGGAAGAAGACGTCACGGCGAAATATGCTGATGTAGTGATAAAGGAAGATGACGTCACGGCTAAAGATGCTGATGTAGTGTTAAAGGAAGATGACGTCAGGGCGAAAGATGCTGATGTAGTGATAAAGGAAGATGACGTCACGGCTAAAGATGCTGATGTAGTGATAAAGGAAGATGACGTCACGGCTAAAGATGCTGATGTAGTGTTAAAGGAAGATGACGTCAGGGCGAAAGATGCTGATGTAGTGATAAAGGAAGATGACGTCACGGCTAAAGATGCTGATGTAGAGTTAAAGGAAGATGACGTCACGGCTAAAGATGCTGATGTAGTGATAAAGGAAGATGACGTCACGGCTAAAGATGCTGATGTAGTGATAAAGGAAGATGACGTCACGGCTAAAGATGCTGATGTAGTAATAAAGGAAGATGACGTTAGAGCGAAAGATGTTGATGTAGTGATAAAGGAAGATGACGTCACGGCTAATGATGCTGATGTAGTAATAAAGGAAGATGACGTTAGAGCGAAAGATGTTGATGTAGTGATAAAGGAAGATGACGTCACGGCTAAAGATGCTGATGTAGTGATAAAGGAAGATGACGTCACGGCTAAAGATGCTGATGTAGTGATAAAGGAAGATGACGTCAGGGCGAAGGATGTTGATTTTATCTTGAAGGAAGATGCTGATGTGGTTATCACGAAAGAGGCCTGTGACAATATTAATACCGATGCAAGCAGGGTTTTGAAAGACGGTGCTGACGTGGCCCTGGTTGATGATGATGTCGATAATGACGTCGGTTTGATAAGAGGAAGCAGTGGAGTGAGATTCAGTATTGACGATGTTGAATTTGTGGAATCTCATGCAGTCGACACTGATGTGAATAATCAATACGAAGAATTTGATGAGGGCGAATTTAATATCGATGACTTAACTGATGTTAGTGGAGCTTCTACACGGAGGCATGATGAGTCTATGATTACGATCAGCAGTGAACGTTCATATACAGATGATGGACAATTAAAGGTATTGGTTCCCATGACAGGTGTGGTTGTTGTGGCCTCTGATGATGCAAAGTTCGAAGTAGCTGAAAGTAGCGAGGGTCCACCTAATGACGAAGGACCACCCAAGTTTAGTTTACTAGTAGATGATGAAGAGGTCGACGATGATATAGCGATGAGGGTGTCGTATATTTCGAATAGCCGGAGGGGGAGCCTGATGTTGGGGGATAGTTTACGTGAAGCAGCAGAACAGAAGCGGAAGATGCGTTCCTGGGCCGAGATAATGAACCAAAAGGCGCAGTCAGTGTTGGCCGAGGCGCGGAAATCATTGGCTGATAATGACCTCCCGCGAGCGATCGTATACCTCGGGAAAGCGATTAAAATAAAACCCAATGACGTTGCATTGTACGTGGGCCGTGCTGAGGCGTATATTCAGCTGTGCGACTTCCAATCCGCAATATTGAACTATAAACAGGTGTGCCGAATGGAAGCAGATAACCCAGGATATGAGAGAAGACTCGCGTTCCTATACTACTTCTACGGACAGACGCAGTTCGATCAGGGGCTGTACACCGAGGCCTTGGCTAACTTTAGTTGCGCTGCTGAGATGCAACCCAATGAGGCGGGGTACCACACCCGGAGTGTTGCGTGTCTGGCCTCATTGGGTCGCCACGGAGAGTGTCTGGCTCTGGTTAACCGCCAACTGGAGCGGGAGTCAGGGAACCTTGATCTACTAATTATGAGGGCCCGACTCCATCAACTGTTTAACAACACCTCCCTCTGCTATTTCGACGTGAAAGACGTTCTGGAGATGGACCCCTCCATAGAAGAGGCAATGAAACTGAAACAAGAACTTGAAGAGAAAGCGCAACATTATAAAGCGCAGGCCATACAACTTAACCTACAGGGAAAGTACAGGGAGGCGTTAGCTAAGATGACTCTTGCTATAGAGACAGACCCTTCTGTGGCCGACTTCCATATTCTAAGAGGAGCTTTGCACCGTAGATGTGGTAACTTCGATGGCGCGGTGGAAGATTACTTACAAGCTTTAGATAAATGTGAACACAATCCTTCGGATCCAGTCTTCCAACAAGGTAACCGTCAACTACTGCTGGCCTATAACGACTTCGCTGTGGAGTGCTACACTAAGGGTTATTACGAGGACGGTGTGACGTTGCTGGATAAAGCGATAGCGGGAGAGAAGGGAGAAAAAGGATTCTATATAAACCGAGGGGATTGTTTCTATAAGTTGAACCAACTGAGTTTCGCGTTGGCCGACTACGAACAGGGATTGGAGTTGGACCCCGCGGATTGGGACGTCCGATCTCGCATCTCCATCATTCACAACGACTTCGCGATTACTTCCTACATGCAGAGAGACTTCCAGACGGCGGAACTCGAGTTCGGTAGAGCGATAGAGAACAACCCCAAGGTTGGGCAGTACTACCTGTCGCGTTGTCGGGTTCGGTTTATCCTAGAGGATCTCCGATCTGCTCGGAAGGATCTACTCGTAGCGCTACATCTGGATCCCACCAGCCAGGAGATCATCTCCATGTCAGCTCGACTCTTTCCCGGGAAGAGTATCGCCGATATCATCCGCAGCAAATTCTTTGAGATCGCGAAATACTCGTTGGAACAAACTCTAGAATCGGTAGCCCCACCACCCCCACCCGTATCGTCTGCGCGCAATGGGGTAGTCATGGAAACAGGTAGTCTACCGGCGTCCTACACAGACTCTACCTATACTCCTCGCCACCCTCCGGTCTCTGCCTGTTCTACCGATATATTTACACCCGCTACCTGGCAACCGAGGCAGGAGGAACTATTTAATATGGTGATGGCAGCTAAAAAGAAAATCTCCAATCAGAGAGTTAAGTCGGTTTATCGGAGTGGTCTGCCATTGCGAGTTAATACGCCGAAACTGAGGGAAATGAATGTTAAACAGTTTGGTAAATGGGAACATGGATTAAAACCATTAAAATTAAGTAGGTAGTGTAGAATAACGCAGTATAAAACTGAAAGTACAGTATAGTGTATTTAATTCTTATGAGAAATTATAGTATATTTCAAGGTTAGATCAAAACAGTATAAAGTTGTATACTGTATTAATCTCAGAAATATCATAATGAAATATGACGTAAATTTACAGGGTATATTTAAAGAAATTTCTACTCATTAGCCAATTGGATAAAAAGGTACTTTTTATAAAATGATTTACAAGCCGCAAAGATATACCATTTTAAGGAAAATTATTAACAACACAATAAATTACAATACTAAATGCTATTAAAAAAACGCACGCCACAGAAATATAATACTTTATTGCATTTGTGTTATTATTATTAGTAGTAAGCCCGATCGTATACTCAACTCACTGTGATCCCCAGCCAGAAAGTCAGACAACCATGTTCTGGAATGAATATTTACGAAATGGAAGCCCTGCCCAGCCCACTCATGGGGCTTCCCCACACCCCAGTCGGTAATCAACTCACCTTCACTTAATATTTATCCTTGTTCCTGCTGCTAGTAGATGTATGGTTCACCCCATGTTAAATAAACATATGTTCTGTATTTAATATTTACGACACGGGCTATATAAAGGTAGATAATAGCGTTGTTGTTCCAAGCCCTACAGTACAGCTGATATACTGGCCATCCCGAACTAATATCGTAGAGCCTGTTGATAAGGGTGTAGGGATAAGGGCATTGGATGGTAACTTCAACAGATAGAGCAATGCCCTTAAAGTGATTGGGTGTGACATTACTGAAGACTTACGAGGTGGGTCATTTTTTTGAAACTGATGTGCCAAATGGCACACCAGTTATATAATACTAAAGGGCGTTACTCCTCGGTAGTACTGGATTCCTACAAGTGTAGTACATGTAGTTACCGTAGATATGGTCCACCAAAGTGACCCGACGACTCCTGGATTTAGTCCATAGTGACGAGGAATAATCCCGTAAGCTGGATGGTACAGTATACAAAGTAACTAATGAGTAATTACAATCGTAAAGTCAGATTCAATCAGCTGATCTAAATTTATCCAAAAAATTAGGTTTTGGCGGGTAGGTGCTAAAATGCACAACGGGGAACAATGATTTCAGTATACACATTATATTACTACTGGATAATGGATAAACAGTAACTACTGTACAATAAGTCGCAATTTCGTTTCTCTCAAGTTCAGTATCCCTTTCAAGCTGGTATATATATGTTATAGCCGGTCGTCCACGGGTACGTTTTCCATGTGTTGGTTGCCAGAAAAGTGCATCTGGTATGACCTCGTCTTTACTTCTTCAGCAGCGCCCACTGAATCTTAATCTGCGTTCACGGAGGGTGGTTGATACAGGTGGTATTGTACCATAAAGCTCGGCGTTTGTCATGTGTTGTCTCCAGCTGATGTTTAGGGCTGCCCTTAGTAGTCTTGTGTAGCAACCATCAATTCGGTGTTCAAGTGATTTCGTCAGTGTCCAGGTCTCACCCCGGTATAAAAGTACAGTTTACACTGTGGCTCGAAAGAACTTAGTCTTCAGGTGCCTAGAGAGGTCTGGTTTCCAGATGAGATCCTTCTACTCATGCCTTTGCTTTCCAAACTTCTATGTCCTTTTTGCTACTCTCTTTCCATGATCCTAGGTACTGGAAGTCATCGACCTTCCTTAGTTGATTATCATCAATTGTTGTCAAGTTTCCATCAACATTAAAATTCATGAATCTGGTCTTTGTAGCATTTGTATGCAATCCAACCTCCTTAGCAGCCCTCTCCACTTTATTTAGTAGAAGCTGTGTATCTGGTAGCGTATTAGAGAGCAGGGCGATGTCATCCACAAAGTCGGTGTCTGTGACTGTAGTTTCCGGATATTTACTACTTCTGCGTTCTTGTAGTGTGAATCCCAGATCTTCACCCTTTGTGGCTGTCCTCATTGCGTAATCCAGCACAATTACAAATATTAATGGCGCCAATGTATCACCTTGCAGTACGCCAGCCGGGATTGAGAAGAACTCAGTTTCACCATCTGGTGAGAGTACCTGAGCTTCTGTGTCACAATATAACAATCCAATGCCAGCCACAATTACCTCTATGGTATTCCATAAGCTCTTAGGATTTCTAGCATTTTACCTCTATGGATTGAGTCGAATGCTTTCTTGAAGTCCACAAAAGTCAGGACAGTGGGGAGATTCTTTGACTTAATTCCCTCAATCAGTCTCCGTAGCGCAAGTATCTGAGCTATTGTTGATCTACTTGGTCGAAATCCATTTTGGCTCTTACGCAGCAGTTTCTCTATGTGAGGTCTAATTCTATATAGAATCATTTTATTGTATATTTTGACAGCTACCACAAGCAGACAGCCCACGATAGTATATTAGTACAGAGGCTTTAGTTGACCTTTAGTCCAAATTTGTGTTGGCTTTTCCCCTTTCAGCATCCGGTTGCAAACATCCAATAATGGTCTGTTTAGCACTCCAGTATTCCAATACCTCTTCTGCAGGGATTTCATCTGATCCACTCGCTTTATGATTGGAGTTCGGCGGGTGTGAAGTCCTCTTTTTCTATAGGTAGCGTATTGTCATATATTTTCCTTGTAGGGCTGACCTCGATGTTTAGTGGCTGCCAAGCAAGTTGCTGAAGTGATCTTCCCATTTCCCAATGGAGGATTGGGAAATGGATTGGGGTTGTTAATACTAAAGAAGATTCATGTTGATGATGGAAATTCACTAATTTCAATATATTATTACAGTAATATGTTATTTTCAGTCTAAAGCACGTTTTGGGGCCTTCGCGCAGCACGAGAGCTTATATAAGAAAGTTATTTCAGTTGGCCCTTATAGAACAGGTTAAAATTTTATTTTTGAGAGTATTGTAATCAGCTGCTTTTCCCTGGAGAGGGATGAACTTTTATTACGCCCCCCCCCCCCCCCCCATATATATAGTGTAAGTTTGGATAGATTTCATCGAGATTTGGCTGAGTTATTAACGTTTAAAATTAAACATAACAGATCAACAGAATAACGGAACAACATACAGTAGATAGTGGTACCCTATATGCTAAGCTCGCTTACTTTCGTGGCTTGCCCCACAGGGATATATACGAAGGATGTGGTGGAGTTGTTCGATGTCGAATTCGTCAATTAAAATCGAAATAAAACTAAATCAAATGAGATTCTTAAAGTAGGGTTGTTGTAGTATGGCTTACATTTCATTTTTGATGGTTAATAATTGTATTCCATTAAAAATAAAGTTGCGACTATAATAATAAAGTCGTGACTAAAATAATAAAGTGACTAAAATATTAAAAGTCGCTACTAAAATAATTTAATAATAAAATTTATTTTTATATTTATAATTAATATTAATATTAAAAATAATAAAATTGCGAATAAAAGGTATCAAACTTTGGGAGGAATATACTACTACTAGGATCGGCATGCTGCATTGCAGCTGCATTTTTAAGAATGCTGTGCCGGCTTGTCAACAAAATTGCACCGCCACAACTCCCTATCACCCATGACATTTGCTAGATCATCCGCATCTTCAAGGCCAGTGTCCTTTAAGATGCGTCTCAAGAAAGTCGTGGGCTGTCCACCATGCTTATTCACTCCATGAGGCTGCCAAAGTACAAGATTATGCACTGGCTGGTCCTCACGGCGAAAGCAATGTCCTGCAAAGCGGAGGCGATTTTATTCTTGTGTCAAGCTTGGGGGAACCACTGAGACACCTCCAATGTTATATAGTGTCTGGTTGGAGATGTGTGCATTGTACTTGAACCCGGCGTAGCATTCTTGTGAATGTGACATCCAGAGATTTGGTGTCCTCAGCAGTTAGAGCCCAGCATGGACTCCCGTAGAGGAGTACTGGAACTACTGCTGCTCTAAATAATCGGACCTTAAGTTTCCGATTAATTCTCGGTGACTTCCAAATCCTGGAAAGCCTATTCAAGGCTCCCCTCCCCATGCCTTTCCCTTACGTATTCGAAGGTCCTCACCTGACTTCCGGATCCATGATCCCAGGTAACAGAAGTCGTCCACATGCTCAAGCATACCATCCTTTGAGCTTATGCTCATCCGATCAGAGACTTGCTGAGAACTTTCAAAGTTAACTGTCAAAATTTTGGTCTTTCTGGAGTTAATAATAAGACCAACACTAGAAGCAGCATGTTCTAATGAGCTGAGGAGCCATTGGGCTCCCTCTAATGATTCTGAAAGTACTCCTAAGTCATCAGCAAAGTCTAGATCAGTTAGGTACTTGGCAGGATTCCCTCGACTTCTGGAGCCAGTAGGTGGAGTTATCATCACCCCATCATCATTATGATGATCTAAGGACATGCGTAGAACATAGTCAACCACAATAATGAACAAGAATGGTGCAAGTGTGTCTCCTTGGAGGACGCCCCATAACACTTCAAAGGGTTCTGTGTCACCGTCAACAGTAGACACAAATGTTGTCGAACCATCGTATACTGATCTTAATGCTGCAATAATTTCATCAGGAATCCCATATAATGAAAGTATGCAGAACATACGTGAGCGAGAGACTGAATCAAAGGCCTTGAAGAAGTCAACAAAGATAACAGCCAGATGCCTGTCTTTCTTTTTTGATAATTCTTCAATTATCCTTCTAAGTGCAAAAATGGGCTCCATGGTCCCACGACCTTTACGGAACCCATTCTGATTTCCACGGAGCAGTCTCTCAATGGGATCCCTGATGCGATTTAATAGAATTCTATTGTATAGCTTTGCAGCAATTGAGATCAATGAGATTCCCTGAAAAGAACCATAGAGTGTTAGGTTGCCCTTCTCGGGAACTGGCACCAACTTATTTGTTTTCATTTCTTGTGGGACTCTTGATGTTCGGTACATGTCTACTATGATGGGATAGATGAGCTTTAAACACTCAGGTACAGTATTGTAAAGACCTCAGGGGGAACACCATCTACTCCACTGGCACGATTGGTCTTAATGCTCTTTGCAGCAGCCTTCACTTCTGAAAAGGAGATATCGCCAATGGGAATATCTGGGAGTACAGACTCAGACACTTTTACTTCTATAAAGTTATCAGGCAATACCCTGTCATTATTGAGGAGCTTTTCAAAGTGGGCTTTCCAACCATTGAGGCGATCGGCTGGTGATTCAGCCTTGACCTTGGTGGTTGGTTGGCTTTTCCGCCCAGTAAGCAAGTTGATCGATTTTCATGCCTGGAATGATTGCCTGCTGTCGTCAGCATCATTGATGGCATCAACCTGTTGGTTTATTAGCTCCTGTAGATTAACAGAGTACTGCCTGTTCAGGGACCTAGATGCAGCCTTAACTGCATTCTTGGCCGCTGTAGTCTGTTTGAGTCGGGACTCTTTCTGCGCCTTATGAAGGTCATTTCAGCACTTCTGAATTTTGTTGTCAGTCCAGGGGGCCCTTTTCCTGTTTCGAGGGTATACAGGAACTGTTTCTGCAGCTGCTAATTTAACTGCTTCTGTAAAGGCAGTATAGCCCTCACAGTGATCTGCCGCCTCAGAGGCAAGAGCCTCATACCTGTTGCTCAGTTGCTGGAGAAGGGTCGAAGTGTAAATGCATTACAGTCTTGTATAGAGCTCCTGTATTTCCTACGAAACAGAATATGGTCTATCTGGGACTTGTGACCACTGGGTCCACTATGAGTCCATAGCTTTCCAGTTCGCTTCTTGAACTGGGTTCCAGCCGAAAACAATCCATTTCCAGATATAAAATCCTGAAGATGGACAGAATTTCGGTTAACACTATTGCTATAGACCCAGGGCGATGTAGGTGATTGATGCAGACTTGTATTAAAGACTCCCAGGAATGTTAAGAATGTATGCTGATCCACTCCATCAGTAACTGCTTGTAGATTGTGGTAGAAATTTTCCACCTCCTCTACAGGGGCAACACTAGTTGGAGAGTAGCACACAATCAGAATCACCTTAGGAAACTTCTTTGCCAGTCTTCCAGAACATGAGAAGTGGCAACGGATGATGCGGTTAGAGATTTGGTATATTTTGTCCAATGCTGCACGTGCAGTTGGATTCATCAATAGACCAATTCCACCATTGCCACTATCATCTGCTGACGCGAGGGCGAGTCGCCAACCGCCCCCCATGTCATTAATCAGAACCTCATCAGTCTGTCCAGTCTGCATTCGGTGCTCTTGAACACCCACTGCGCTAAGATAAAGCTTATCTGCCAAGGCAGTCAGCTCACCTTGTCGCATTGGGGACCCGAGTGTTAGGGTGTTTACTGAGGCTATTCTAGTGACTTGCCTCAGATTCACCAATGGCTTTGTTGGTCGGGGTGGAACATGAGAGTAGCCTCCAACTCCAGAGTCCCTCTCCCCATCACATTCTAGCCTCCCTGGTGACCCAGGGTTTGGGCCAGAAAGGTCATCAGGAAAGGGACTCAAAGAATTGTTGGCTGCTCTCTCTCCAGTAGGGGGTGAGACAGGCAGCCTGTCAGGAGATAACTGACGCCTGTGACGCCGATTGTGTCCGGTAATTCCACTGGCCTCTAGTGGCCGGACCTCCGCATTACTAATGTAATCCATAGTGGGGGTTGGGGGGTGCTTTTTTGCCGAGTCAGCTCTCGGGGCAAATACCACACCCTGGTTTGCCATTCCACAGGGTGGGTGTCGCCAAGGAGTCAGATATGAGGCCCATCACACATATCTACTCTGGCGCACATGACCCACCATTGGCTGTTGCAGCTCATCTGCTGGGTCATGCCCTGTACCCCTGCTGCCAGGTGCAGGTCGCAGTGAAGTGCACTCAGAGTGGACATGAGAACACACTACTCCTGTCCAGCCATTGGTAGATCACCATCTGCCTGGTCAGGCCATATACCCCTGCAGCCAAGTATACGGGTCCTTAATCCAGGACCAAGGGCGTCCTTATCCCAGAACGAAGGGGGTCCTAGTTACAGGACCAGATTTGCCCTAGTAAGAGGGTCTATGCAGCTACAGGTGGCACCTCCTTTATGCTGCATGGAGGTGGCTCAATGACCTAGAATACCTGACCTGACCTTTCTATGCCTGTCCCTGTCAGTAAAAACTATTACTTTACCATTAAACTGGATAGCGGTCTAGTAGAGCAGGGTCTATGCGAGGAATATGGAGGAATATAATTAACGAATAAAAATACAAAATATATGCTATACATGTAGTAGTAGTGTACATAGCAACCGCAATTAGTTGCATAAAATGGAAAATAATTTTCATCAATATTGCCAAACATTATAGTACAGTCCACCATGTTTCTGAAATAAAAATTAAAGTTTATAATTCATTAAGATTTCATCAACCTGGCAACAGCATAAACCGCGGTACAGTGTGGGGCGAGCCACGAAGTTGGCGGAGCCTTAGCGAATTGACACTGTTAGGGGGTGGGTCAATTTATGCAAATAGTTGTCGTCGTCGTCGTCGTCGTCGTTGTCGTCGTCGTCGTTGTCGTCGTCGTCGTTGTCGTCGTCGTTACGATTTTGACATGCTAATAACTTTGTCGGATTTAAAGCTGCCAAGTTGAAAATTTGTAGGTATCAATATAAGCAAAAGTTGAGATTTTTGAGAGACTTTCAGACACCATCAGTGCAATGGTCTCCCGCTAGAGGGCCACATGTCTAAACATTAAATGGCCACCCATTTCTTTGCTTTTAATCCGTTTAAGCTGAAACTTGGGAAGTATGTACTAGACCATTAGCTGTAAATTTCAAAGGAGGCTAATCTGTCTGCAGTTCTCCAGTCTGCCGCTAGAGGGCGAAATGTCCCGAATGTGAAATTATTCTTCCATTTAGTTGTTTATGATCTGATTACGCTGAAACTTGTCATATATGTACTAGATGACATCCTGAGTCTTTGTGTGGATTGTAATCGGTCCGAAGTTTTCCAGTCTCCCGCTAGAGGGCCACATGTCTAAACATTAAATGGCCACCCATTTCTTTGCTTTTAATCCGTTTAAGCTGAAACTTGGGAAGTATGTACTAGACCATTAGCTGTAAATTTCAAAGGAGGCTAATCTGTCTGCAGTTCTCCAGTCTGCCGCTAGAGGGCGAAATGTCCCGAATGTGAAATTATTCTTCCATTTAGTTGTTTATGATCTGATTACGCTGAAACTTGTCATATATGTACTAGAAGACATCCTAAGTCTTTGTGTGGACAGTAATCGGTCCGGAGTTTTCGAGTCTGCCGCTAGAGGGCGAAATGTAGGAAAGTGATAACCTTTGCGAATTCCTTGATCTTAATCTATTTAAGCTGAATTTTGGAATATACAGTACCGGTATGTACTAGACCACATGCCTCGTCTTTGTGAGGAAGGTGATGTGTAGCCTCTACGTGTGTGACCAATTGTTTTTTAATGAACTGAAAGTATATCTTGCCAGTGTATTTCACGTTCATCATGTCTGCCATGTGGACATGCCAGTATGTTACTTAAACTTTGTGTACTGAGATTGCAGGATTGAATTGTTTAGTGTTTAATGCTTGAAGCTGTGAAGAGCACAGATGGAGTTAGACATTCTGACATAACAGCATTAAGAGGCAAAGGTACAACAAGGCAAACAAGCTGACAAGGAACAGAGGAAGGAGGGTATCACATCACGACTGCATTACAGCGTTTACCCGCTTCCTGCTACCTCGACGACTGCGTGAGGCGTGGCAGGTAACGCATCGCATCAGGCATCACCCACCGTCAGACCGTGGACATTTACAATTTAAGCCGGTCCGTGACTTCTGCAACATACCGTCAGACCGTACTGACAGACTGATATAGATTAGGCCTACCAATTATCGACAGACTGGAGTACTGCTATACTGCATACTGCAGTACTGCCTGACAGCTGTACTCAGGTACTGGAGGAACTGGACTACAGGACTAGGGTTGCTGGTTGCCTATCGCGCCACAGCAGTACAGGCTGATTGGAACTTCTGAACTTGGGCAACACCTGCACTGGCAGACTGGTGCTGGTACCACAAGAAATTACCTGATTCTAATTAAATACGGTACCCATCACCAACCTAATGCTAATGATTTAATGCAGCAATGGCGGAAATTGATAAGTTGAATTTGGATAGCATCATTTCTAGATTACTTGAAGGTTAGTTAAAGAGTTTTAGGCCTATCGTCTCTATTTCATCCGGTCTGCCGGTTAGTGGTTAGACAGTTAGAACCTACCGCTAGGTGTAGGTGATACGGTGTACGGGTACGCCTACGGCAGTACGGTCAGTCGGTGGATACCGTACTCGCGTACTGCCGCTACCATCTGGCCATTGAGTAGGCGGAGACGGGTACCGGCAGACTTTTACGGTCTGACGGCTGGACGGTAGCCACTACTGCTACTGCATGCTGGCACTGGCACTCTGCTCTGCTGCTATGGCAGTACAGCAGTAGGCCTAGAACTAGAACTGTACCTATAAAGTATGAAGTACCGGTAGCATAGCAAGTACAGGAGGGGAGTACCGCCATATTCCGATTTTGTATTCTCTGGTAAATTTTTGTGATTTCATTTTGTGATGTATTGCCAGACAGGAATCTCTTATGTATTGAGTATTGCACACCGACTGACCGACACTAAATTTACGCCAACCAAAAATATGTTCCCAGCAAATCCTAGCACATAAAACAGTAAAACGTGCGCCAACAAAGAACTGAAGAACGTTTAAAAACTAATATTAATTACGAATTATATCATATTGAATTGAGTTTGTTAAGTAAATAATTTATACACGATTATAAAATGTGTGAAATTACAGTAGATATACACTTGACAGGGACAGCTTGAACAATAACAGAAAGACAAATTACAGTAGATGAGACCGAAAGATGCACGTCCAGTATTGTTGAACAGTTAAAGTGCTGTGTTGCTTCTGTCAGTCTGTGTGCTCTTGTATTATCATGTAGCCAGGGCATTTGCGCAGGCTATAATCATTATGTTGTTGGTGGGCTAGTTTTCAACCAAGTTTTAATCCTTTTATGCGACGAAAATGGTTTGGAAATTGAAACTAGGTCCACCCGACTCTACAGCACTGGTTTGTGTTTCGCAGTTTAGTTTTCTAATTCCTTAGCCGCGCCGACGCCGAGGCATTAGTTTCTACACCGGCGTGGGCCGGCGCTTGCTTATGTACGCTGAAAGATATCCCCGAAAAAGCCGAGAGATTCCATTCTTGGGTGTATTGCCAGATTGCTGTAGCCTATTGTTAATCTATAATTTCAGAATTTGTTCTGTTCTTGGGTAATACGTGGGACCGTCAGGTGCCGGTACACACTATACTTAACCCTAACAGTCTGCACGAATGTCAGTTATAATATTGTTCGGCAATAAGTATGACATCCACCACATAGGAGTCACAAGGCGCATACGCATAGCTACAATTTTCGTTATGGTGGTTTTCCTCGGGCTCGGACTGTCATTTCATTTCAGATGTCAATTTTTATGTTTGGCGTAATCTAGCCTAGGCCCATCTCCTATGTTACTGTCTGTTTGTCCGTCAGTTATCCGGAAAATATACCACGATTGTTAATTTGTCTAAACCTTTCTCTCTACGCTCGTTTGTTTCGTAAATACACTCGGGTTAGCCTATCCTACAACGCTGACAAGTTCCAAGTTTCACTCATGATAAAAATAGTTAGGCCTACTGGATTAAAAAATATATTTTTTGGAATCATTCGATATTTAAAAAAAAATACTAAACTACCTTAGTTAAAATCCTGGTATTAAGTTCTACTATCGGCATGTTGTGCAACTGCATTATATATATTACATATGTGTTACGAATGCTGTGCCGCCTTTTCGACAAAATTGCGCCGCCACAACTCCTTATAACCCATGATATTTGCTAGATCATCCGCATCTTCAAGGCCTGTGTCCTTTAAGGTGCGTCCCAAAAAAGGCATGGGCTGTCCACCATGCTTATTCTCTCCATGAGGCTGCCAAAGTACAAGATTATACACTGGCTGGTCCTCACGGCGAAAGCAATTTCCTGCAAAGCGGAGGTGGCTCCTTTAAAGTGTCAAGCTAGGGAGACCAATGAAACACATCCATTGTTGTATAGAGTCTAATTGTATAGGTGCTCATTGTACTTGGCACAATGAGCACGGCGCAGCGATTTTGAATAATTCAGATTGGTGTCCTTTGCAGTTAAAAAAATCTCACGGGTAAAAATACCCAACTGGTATTTTTCTTATTTTTGTTTGTTTGTGGGAAATTGGTGAAAAATCTGGAGAAAAATTATCGCTTTCCTCGATATGTATAATTTGCCGAGCCTGCGAGGTTAATATTCCACTAAGGCTAGGCTATTAATTCCATGTAATAAATAGTTATTTTGTAAATGTAGGTCGTAAAAGGTTGTAAAAGGTAGGTCGTTATCGTAGCTAATTTTAGAGTAGTAAATAATGCCGTAGTGTTCTCTATGTCCAATGCTAATGATCAGGAGGTAATTAATTATGTTGTATTTTGTATTCCTTAGTGCGGGGTTCCAGGCCCGGTAAAACAGTGCAGCTTACAGAGTCCGAGATCCGGGGCTTGTGTCAGAAGTCGCGCGAATTGTTTCTAAGCCAGCCCATCTTACTGGAACTAGAAGCGCCATTAAAGATATGTGGTGAGAGATCTTATTATGTTATTGGATCGTAGCGTCTTTGGTTTATATATAATATTTACTGTATAATATACTCAATATTATTTGAGGTACCGATAATTGGAAGTTTTATTTGATAGAATACTCAGGTTGCGCTTTGTCTCAACGCAAGTATATAATTTCTCAATCTCTGTATAATAAATTTTTTAGGTTTCTGATCTCTACAAATTTGATTATATTTTCCCACTAATGTAACAACATAGCAGCACGTCGAAATACTATTTTTGCAGGTCGAAATTCCTCTATTCATATTTTTTAGGACAATAATATAAATGCCCTCCCAGTATAATTACCTGACCTGGACGGATCAATCAACCCGATGCAAATAACAGCGGATTACTTGCAAAAAATAAACACC
>JAUCBJ010003760.1:0-21686 GCA_032718475.1 Nemertoderma westbladi
AATACAATAATGCCAACGCAAACGTTAATTTAGTCCCGTTTTTAGAAAAAAACAACTGAAGCACCAATGCGTTCAGGGCGTGTGATCGGATATCAATATAAATTTCAACTATTTTTGGAAGCATTATCGCATTTATCACGCACAATTTATATTTTTAACTAATTATTGATACTAAACGATATTATTACACCGTTCCCAAAATTAATATTGCGCGATTATCATAATTGAAAACCAACGGAATATAATAAATAGTTTATTGTATCTATTATTAGCAGTGAGTTAATACGCCAGTTAACTTTCTTTCAGTATAAATTATCTGAGAGGGTAGCTGTTTCCATAACGACATCCAATGACTGCAACGCATTAAACTAATATAGTTGAGTAAAGCACCAATCGTTGTTAATCCAAAATGACAGGAGGTGGGGTCTTTAGGTTGAATTCGATTTGGGTTATCTATTTTTCAGTTCAATGGCTTTGTTTAGGATTACTTGAATATCCGTGTCGGGATAATTCTAAAAAAAAGATTAATAAATAAGAATACGGTAAGTAATTAAAGGTTTTATTTCATTTACGGCATTTTACATGGAGGAAGTGATATATTAAGTTTCAGTATTTTACATATTTTTGTATAACAAAGTTAAGGTCCCATTCTGAATCTATTAATTAATTTTAGTCTGCCAGTTGATGAGTTGAAGTACCGGCAACTTAAATAAACAGTAAACGGACCGACGCACACATTGAATGCGGGGGGACCACAGCCCAGTCCCATCACAGTTAAAGGGCAACAAGCAAGTGAGGCGGGCAACTTAGCTAAGTGAATTGTTGAACATATGGGCCCTAGGAGGTGGGGGGCAGGTTAACACTCATGGTGGTGTGGGATGGGGGGGGGGGGGGGGGGTATAAGGCTAGCGAAATGGGTGTCCTTTGAATTCCTAACCCGCTAGAGCGTGCCAAACAGGAGTGTGTATGCAGCGGCCCAGAGCTAATTCAATAAAAGAGAAGGCAACACAGGCTGTTTACCCAGGCGCCTGGAGGAATACAGATCGCTGCGACAGAGTTACCTACGGTTCAGAGATTTAACGGGTAGCATTTAACCACGATTCGAGGTAAAACTGAAACCGGTCACGCTAGGTCCTGTGCACAACACCTACAGCGAATCTATATAACTGTTTTACTGCCTAAACGGTTCAATGAGTGCCGAATAAAGTGCCCCCACTGGGAAATACAAGTAGTGAGAGAGTAGACTAACACAGGGAATTACTAAGACAAAACGTTTCTACCTCATTTTATCTTCAGCTACCAAAACTCACCTCTTATTAGTAAGTAAATATACGAGTTACAGTCTCAGATTATTAAGCTACCCACCAAAACTCACCCTGTATATGGGTGCGCAAAGATAAGTGGTTGCGTTCGAAGGGGAGTGAATGTTAGGAACAATTGATGTTTTTGTCTCTGCTCGACAAAAGGAGAGAGATTTGGGCAGAAAAATAATTCAAGTAGGTAGCAGATAGTCGTTCTTAGATAGATCGCAGTAATGGATAGATAAAAGTTATTCACTAGAGTTCAGATAATATAAGAAACTTTGTGTCCCTCTATTTTATGTGGAAAAGAAAAAAACATGCAAGAGATAAAAAAAATAATTGACATCTCTTTGTTAAATAAATTCACTTTAGATGGGAACCTCGCGAAATCGTAGCTATTGATAAATAATATCTAATTTGGAAACGAATACAGAATAAAGCTAAATGTAAGTACCGGTACTGGTGACGAACCTGTAGGACCTTCATGGATATAGAGAAGTCGTCTTCTAAGATTCGTTGTTTCTGTAGGAGAACCATGGAACAGCAAACAAACACGAGGAATTCAAAACGCTGAGAGTCCGCTAACAGGGAATCCCACAGCCGAATTACATCTAAAATACAATTTCGGTTGGAAATACTAAATAAAACCTCATCAAATCAGCGACCGTTAATATTATTAAGGATACAGGGTTCACGAATCAAAATCAAATCAATTAGATTCAATAATAACACTGAATTATGTAAACGTCAAAAGCGTTTCTGTGATATCATTACATCTAAATAATTTGTCTTTGATTTTGATTCGTGAATACCATTTTAGGGAGTAAAGTACAGAGAAACGAAAAGTATTGAATTTCATCACGTCAAATTTTTCTTATTAAGCAAAACATTTTTAGCCTCAAAGTTGACTGCGATCCAATATGTAGGAACAAAATAGGAAGCTTTATATTTATACCGACTTAGAAACAATCGAACTGACTGTATAAAGCATTTATAACAGTCTAAGGCTTCGCACAACACTAAAGTCAGTTAGAACCTTGTTATTATTATCTTACCTGGTAATGGGAATTCTTGGGATAATAATAAAGTTAACCAACGGAACCCAAAGTATTGGGGTTTAATCCCCTGTTTGTCCATCGCCAACCAAACAGATACGTCTCTACTCTTTACTATCTAAAACACAATATGAAAAAATACAACATGAAACTAAAACGTCTGTTTATACAAACACAACATGAAACTAAGAAATGTCGCAGTGTTCGAGTGGATACAGACCCGAACTGCTTTTACAAGAGTGTGTCGTGGCGCAGGTTCAAATCCAACTAAAGGCTGTACAATATCGCATTGTTGTTTCTCTAAGTACGACACTTTGACAGTAGTGCTTACCCAAACCCAACGGGAACCTTGCTTCCGCTGGGGGAGTAAAAAAAGGGTTGGATAGTTGTGAGGTACATAGTTCAGTGCGCCCATCCCTGCTTTATAGGTAACAGCCAAGAGAGAGGAGCCTTCGGGTTGCCTACAGTGGTTTGTGTTTCACACATTTACCGATCGCTTTTATCGCGATGTAAACGCCTATACAAACACGATATAAAACGATTCAATGTGAACGAAGACCTTAAGTATTAATTAACGTAGGCGAGACGGATATGAGAACTAGCGCGCCTTCGTATAATGAAACGAAGTTCCAGGAAGAGCGATCTGATCAACTCTCTACGAAGTTACAGGAAGGGCGATCAACTCTCTACGAAGTTACAGGAAGGGCGATCAACTCTCTACGAAGTTACAGGAAGGGCGATCAACTCTCTACGAAGTTACAGGAAGGGCGATCAACTCTCTACGAAGTTACAGGAAGGGCGATCAACTCTCTACGAAGTTACAGGAAGGGCGATCAACTCTCTACAAAGTTACAGGAAGGGCGATCAACTCTCTACGAAGTTACAGAAGGGCGATCAACTCTCTACGAAGTTACAGAAGGGCGATCAACTCTCTACGAAGTTACAGGAAGGGCGATCAACTCTCTACGAAGTTACAGGAAAGACGATCTGATCAACTCTCTACGAAGTTACAGGAAGAGCGATCAACTCTCTACGAAGTTACAGGAAAGGCGATCAACTCTCTACGAAGTTACAGGAAGGGCGATCAACTCTCTACGAAGTTACAGGAAGAGCGATCAACTCTCTACGAAGTTACAGGAAAGGCGATCAACTCTCTACGAAGTTACAGGAAGGGCGATCAACTCTCTACGAAGTTACAGGAAGGGCGATCAACTCTCTACGAAGTTACAGGAAAGGCGATCAACTCTCTACGACGTTACAGGAAGGGCGATCAACTCTCTACGAAGTTACAGGAAGGGCGATCAACTCTCTACGAAGTTACAGGAAAGACGATCTGATCAACTCTCTACGAAGTTACAGGAAGAGCGATCAACTCTCTACGAAGTTACAGGAAAGGCGATCAACTCTCTACGAAGTTACAGGAAGGGCGATCAACTCTCTACGAAGTTACAGGAAGAGCGATCAACTCTCTACGAAGTTACAGGAAAGGCGATCAACTCTCTACGAAGTTACAGGAAGGGCGATCAACTCTCTACGAAGTTACAGGAAGGGCGATCAACTCTCTACGAAGTTACAGGAAAGGCGATCAACTCTCTACGAAGTTACAGGAAGGGCGATCAACTCTCTACGAAGTTACAGGAAGAGCGATCAACTCTCTACGAAGTTACAGGAAGGGCGATCAACTCTCTACGAAGTTACAGGAAGGGCGATCAACTCTCTACGAAGTTACAGGAAGGGCGATCAACTCTCTACGAAGTTACAGGAAGGGCGATCAACTCTCTACGAAGTTACAGGAAGGGCGATCAACTCTCTACGAAGTTACAGGAAGGGCGATCAACTCTCTACGAAGTTACAGGAAGGGCGATCAACTATCTACGAAGTTACAGGAAGGGCGATCAACTCTCTACGAAGTTACAGGAAGGGCGATCAACTCTCTACGAAGTTACAGAAGGGCGATCAACTCTCTACGAAGTTACAGGAAGGGCGATCAACTCCCTACGAAGTTACAGGAAGGGCGATCAACTCTCTACGAAGTTACAGGAAGGGCGATCAACTCTCTACGAAGTTACAGGAAGGGCGATCAACTCT
This sequence comes from Nemertoderma westbladi, assembly GCA_032718475.1. Lineage (NCBI taxonomy): Eukaryota > Metazoa > Xenacoelomorpha > Nemertodermatida > Nemertodermatidae > Nemertoderma > Nemertoderma westbladi. The sequence continues at coordinate 4,445 of JAUCBJ010003760.1, forward strand.
CTACGAAGTTACAGGAAGGGCGATCAACTCTCTACGAAGTTACAGGAAGGGCGATCAACTCTCTACGAAGTTACAGGAAGGGCGATCAACTCTCTACGAAGTTACAGAAGGGCGATCAACTCTCTACGAAGTTACAGGAAGGGCGATCAACTCTCTACGAAGTTACAGGAAGGGCGATCAACTCTCTACGAAGTTACAGGAAGGGCGATCAACTCTCTACGAAGTTACAGAAGGGCGATCAACACTCTACGAAGTTACAGGAAGGGCGATCAACTCTCTACGAAGTTACAGGAAGGGCGATCAACTCTCTACGAAGTTACAGGAAGGGCGATCAACTCTCTACGAAGTTACAGGAAGGGCGATCAACTCTCTATGAAGTTACAGAAGGGCGATCAACTATCTACGAAGTTACAGGAAGGGCAATCAACTCTCTACGAAGTTACAGGAAGGGCGATCAACACTCTACGAAGTTACAGGAAGGGCGATCAACTCTCTACGAAGTTACAGGAAGGGCGATCAACTCTCTACGAAGTTACAGGAAGGGCGATCAACTCTCTACGAAGTTACAGGAAGGGCGATCAACTCTCTACGAAGTTACAGGAAGGGCGATCAACTCTCTACGAAGTTACAGGAAGGGCGATCAACTCTCTACGAAGTTACAGGAAGGGCGATCAACTCTCTACGAAGTTACAGGAAGGGCGATCAACTCTCTACGAAGTTACAGGAAGGGTGATCAACTCTCTACGAAGTTACAGGAAGGGCGATCAACTCTCTACGAAGTTACAGGAAGGGCGATCAACTCTCTACGAAGTTAGAGGAAGGGCGATCAACTCTCTACGAAGTTACAGGAAGGGCGATCAACTCTCTACGAAGTTACAGGAAGGGCGATCAACTCTCTACGAAGTTACAGGAAGGGCGATCAACTCTCTACGAAGTTACAGGAAGGGCGATCAACTCTCTACGAAGTTACAGGAAGGGCGATCAACTCTCTACGAAGTTACAGGAAGGGCGATCAACTCTCTACGAAGTTACAGGAAGGGCGATCAACTCTCTACGAAGTTAGAGGAAGGGCGATCAACTCTCTACGAAGTTACAGGAAGGGCGATCAACTCTCTACGAAGTTACATGAAGGGCGATCAACTCTCTACGAAGTTACAGGAAGGGCGATCAACTCTCTACGAAGTTACAGAAGGGCGATCAACTCTCTACGAAGTTACAGGAAGGGCGATCAACTCTCTACGAAGTTACAGGAAGGGCGATCAACTCTCTACGAAGTTACAGGAAGGGCGATCAACTCTCTACGAAGTTACAGAAGGGCGATCAACACTCTACGAAGTTACAGGAAGGGCGATCAACTCTCTACGAAGTTACAGGAAGGGCGATCAACTCTCTACGAAGTTACAGGAAGGGCGATCAACTCTCTACGAAGTTACAGGAAGGGCGATCAACTCTCTACGAAGTTACAGGAAGGGCGATCAATTCTCTACGAAGTTACAGGAAGGGCGATCAACTCTCTACGAAGTTACAGGAAGGGCGATCAACTCTCTACGAAGTTACAGGAAGGGCGATCAACTCTCTATGAAGTTACAGAAGGGCGATCAACTATCTACGAAGTTACAGGAAGGGCAATCAACTCTCTACGAAGTTACAGGAAGGGCGATCAACACTCTACGAAGTTACAGGAAGGGCGATCAACTCTCTACGAAGTTACAGGAAGGGCGATCAACTCTCTACGAAGTTACAGGAAGGGCGATCAACTCTCTACGAAGTTACAGGAAGGGCGATCAACTCTCTACGAAGTTACAGGAAGGGCGATCAACTCTCTACGAAGTTAGAGGAAGGGCGATCAACTCTCTACGAAGTTACAGGAAGGGCGATCAACTCTCTACGAAGTTACAGGAAGGGCGATCAACTCTCTACGAAGTTACAGGAAGGGCGATCAACTCTCTACGAAGTTACAGGAAGGGCGATCAACTCTCTACGAAGTTACAGGAAGGGCGATCAACTCTCTACGAAGTTACAGGAAGGGCGATCAACTCTCTACGAAGTTACAGGAAGGGCGATCAACTCTCTACGAAGTTAGAGGAAGGGCGATCAACTCTCTACGAAGTTACAGGAAGGGCGATCAACTCTCTACGAAGTTACAGGAAGGGCGATCAACTCTCTACGAAGTTACAGGAAGGGCGATCAACTCTCTACGAAGTTACAGGAAGGGCGATCAACTCTCTACGAAGTTACAGGAAGGGCGATCAACTCTCTACGAAGTTACAGGAAGGGCGATTAACTCTACGAAGTTACAGGAAGGGCGATCAACTCTCTACGAAGTTACAGGAAGGGCGATCAACTCTACGAAGTTACAGGAAGGGCGATCAACTCTCTACGAAGTTACAGGAAGGGCGATCAACTCTCTACGAAGTTACAGGAAGGGCGATCAACTCTCTATGAAGTTACAGGAAGGGCGATCAACTCTCTACGAAGTTACAGGAAGGGCGATCAACTCTCTACGAAGTTACAGGAAGGGCGATCAACTCTACGAAGTTACAGGAAGGGCGATCAACTCTCTACGAAGTTACAGGAAGGGCGATCAACTCTACGAAGTTACAGGAAGGGCGATCAACTCTCTACGAAGTTACAGAAGGGCGATCAACTCTCTATGAAGTTACAGGAAGGGCGATCAACTCTCTACGAAGTTACAGGAAGGGCGATCAACTCTCTACGAAGTTACAGGAAGGGCGATCAACTCTACGAAGTTACAGGAAGGGCGATCAACTCTCTACGAAGTTACAGGAAGGGCGATCAACTCTCTACGAAGTTACAGGAAGGGCGATCAACTCTCTACGAAGTTATAGAAGGGCGATCAACTCTCTACGAAATTACAGGAAGATTACTGTAACCTGATCTATTGTGTTTAATTTATTGTTTTGGTTACAATAACGTGCCACTGTAACCTGCTCCTTTCCCTAACTTGAAATTAAATATTGAGGCGGGATATTAATTCGCCAAGATGGGATTTACGTCCAGTTCCATCCCCTGTCTCCCAAAGTGAATCCCTTTTCCCCGGGGAGACAAATAAATAAGTGGACTGTTCCCCTCTGGTTGTTCCAGTGTAGGGCCTTGTATTACTTGGATAACTTACTTGTATTACTTGGAGAACTTGCCTGAATTTACTTAGAGAACTTACTTGACAATATTACTTCCATTACTTAATGAACTTACTTGTATTACTTGGCGAACAACTTACTTGCATTACTTGGATAACTTACTTGTATTACTTGGAGAACTTACTTGCATTAGTTGGCGAACAACTTACTTGCATTACTTGGATAACTTACTAGTATTACTTGGCGAACTTACTTGCATTACTTGGATAACTTACTTGTATTACTTGGAGAACTTACTTGCATTAGTTGGCGAACAACTTACTTGCATTACTTGGATAACTTACTAGTATTACTTGGCGAACTTACTTGCATTAGTTGGCGAACAACTTACTTGCATTACTTGGATAACTTACTAGTATTACTTGGCGAACTTACTTGCATTACTTGGATAACTTACTTGTATTACTTGGAGAACTTGCCTGAATTTACTTAGAGAACTTACTTGACAATATTACTTCCATTACTTAATGAACTTACTTGTATTACTTGGCGAACAACTTACTTGCATTACTTGGATAACTTACTTGTATTACTTGGAGAACTTACTTGTATTACTTGGCGAACAACTTACTTGCATTACTTGGATAACTTACTTGTATTACTTGGAGAACTTACTTGCATTAGTTGGCGAACAACTTACTTGCATTACTTGGATAACTTACTAGTATTACTTGGCGAACTTACTTGCATTACTTGGATAACTTACTTGTATTACTTGGAGAACTTACTTGCATTAGTTGGCGAACAACTTACTTGCATTACTTGGATAACTTACTAGTATTACTTGGCGAACTTACTTGCATTAGTTGGCGAACAACTTACTTGCATTACTTGGATAACTTACTTGTATTACTTGGAGAACTTACTTGCATTACTTGGATAACTTACTAGTATTACTTGGCGAACTTACTTGCATTAGTTGGCGAACAACTTACTTGCATTACTTGGATAACTTACTTGTATTAGTTGGAGAACTTACTTGCATTACTTGGATAACTTACTAGTATTACTTGGCGAACTTACTTGCATTAGTTGGCGAACAACTTACTTGCATTACTTGGATAACTTACTTGTATTACTTGGAGAACTTACTTGCATTACTTGGATAACTTACTAGTATTACTTGGCGAACTTACTTGCATTAGTTGGCGAACAACTTACTTGCATTACTTGGATAACTTACTTGTATTACTTGGCGAACTTACTTGCATTAGTTTAGTCATAAGGAAACCGATGCCCACTTGACTGTTGTCGCACGATTTAATGAAGTTGTCCCTAATCTCCGACATAAGATTCATAAAACAGAAGAAAGCGTCAGCCTCCGCGTGTTCTAGAAATAAAATATAAACATATTTAATTCTATAAACATATTTAAAGAAGCACGTTGATTGAGTGTAAGTAGAGTAATATCGAGACAATAGAGCCAGAACAACTAACAATAACCACAATTAAAAAAAAAACATTATTACACCAAAATAACGCAAGATGGCGTTATGAATCATGTATTAAAATCGTAGAGCCTTATAATGGTTCATTTAGAAGATAATAGGAGAACGAGAACAACCCACACAATATTAATATTATTAAATATTAGAGGTAAAACAATCCACATAACATAAACCCAAGCCATGGAAATGGCTTGTTCCATTGTTCTATCTCTCTGAAAAAATCCCGGATGCAAAACAACCCACACAGCTAAGGCGTAATATTAATATTCATGTCTTATTGTTCTCCCTGTCTGAAAAATAACAAAAAAATCATATATTTTCTTTTAAATATTATATTCTCATAGGCAGCCCCTATTTGAGAATTTCTCATTGTATCTTCCCAGACATCTGTCCAAAAAATTAGGTGACGGGATGGGATCCATACTGAGGCAAATGTTTTTTTTAAGTTTTTCTCGAAACAATACCTTTTGGTAAGTGTTGTTCTGGCACTATGGTCACGATGTAATCAGTTGCCTGTTAATGTTTGTCTTAAATTTCAAAACATCATAGCCAATTAATAAAATATAAAATAAAAGAACAAACACTACCAGCATATACAGTACCAGTGTAGTACTGTAGTACATGTGATGAAAATCTATTCCGCGAATATTTTTCAGACGCCCAACTGACAAAGTAGATAACAAAAAATTACCCCCGACTAACAATAACTGCCTATACCTATTATCCAATAAAAAAAGTAATCAGAAACACCGCTTTTTACACTCATTTTCAGTTTAGAGAAATTCAACTATTCTGTCCGCCCGAATGGTTGAGTTTTACACGAGTTGGCAAGTTTTTAGAATGTTAACGAGTAGAAAACTCAAATCACGATGGCAGAATATCTGAATTTCGCTGAAGAAAATGAGTGGAAAAGATTGTCTTTGGTACGTTTTATATCGAATATATTGTTATATTTGAAAAAAAGTATCACCAGTGTTAAAACCCCATTAAAATTGTGCAGCACTTCCAAATCGTCACGAAGGATGTTACTATTACTGTATTAGGCCTATGTGCCTACAAGGTCCGGTACTTCTCGCCGCCATTCTGCTGGATTGGGCGGACCTATTCAAGTAGGCATAACCTAACCGTATCATGATGGTACTTGTCATTAGGCCCTGCCCTCATTATGATAGTACTTGTACAATAGGCCCTACTATGTAATGTACTACTGTCTTACTGTTTACAAACACCGCACTATCCAAGTACCAGTTACTCCTTTTTCCCATTGTATTCTATACCCTGTGGGGCGAGCCACGAAGTGAGTGAGCCTTAGCGTAGTGGTACCATTAATCAACCTGTCGTTCTGTCGCTCTGTCGTTCTGTCGTTCTGTCGTTCTGTCGTGTTCAATTTTAAACGTTAATAACTCGGCCAATCTTTGATGAAATCTATCCAAACTTGGTACACATGTTGTATGGCAAAAGTTTAGAAATTTTCCAAGTAGAATTTCCGTGTGGCCTTCGAGAAGCTAAGATAATAGCAGTTAATTAGTTAATTAAGTTGATTACGGTAAAAACACCATTTTCAACCTGCCTTTTAAAGGAAATTAATTGTTTTACAGTATAAGACTTCAATAATTATACTTAAAAAATATACAGATGTAATCCGCATACTCCATTCTATTATAGTTTTTAATTAGTTCAAGTGATTTGCTTTAATAATCGTGTCTTTAATTGATCTAAAGTAATTAAACCGGCATAAAAAATGTATTCTCATTAAATACTGCTCATTTATTGGTTAACATCCAAGTTGGCTTGATTCCCAGCAACACTTGAGGTATTCAGTCAGCCTGCTGCTGCTGCTAGTAGCCATCCATTCACTCACTCTCCATTGAACTGGCTGATTGGAGGTGTGTGTGTATCGGGTTCAATGACATTAATATTATTACTAAAGTAACGTCGGGATGTTAATATTCACTGGAGCTATGAGTCTCTCTGGTTAGTTGAATGAATGAAATAAATAATTGTTTTACTGTTCCGAATATCAATGTTTATTTCTGTAGGCCAACTTACTGTATTATTATTTAATCTAAATGTACATAATAGTTTAAATAAATTATTTCACAATTTCATTCCAATTCATACTGCTTACGCAACCATGCTAATTAGGTATATTAAATGGCAGGATTGTTTTTAATTAAAATTTTTACAGAGCAAACAAGTATATTGTATTTAACTGAAAGTTAATTTATTTCGGTAAGTAGGCCTTGCGGTTTGTTAGTTTAGTTAGTATAATAAGTATCAAATATATTACGTGCTGCTGTACAGTAAACGCGGCTTTGCGTTATTGAATTACAGAATTGGCGGTACAAAGTACATTAATAGGGATCAGGCATATTGCATTTATATAATTGTTGTTGTAAATGTACAATAATATGCGCCACTTTTATTTTAGTAACTGCAATGTGTATTTCATTTGTACCTGCAACCGATTGATTGGTGGTGTGGGTAAATTTCTCAAAACCTGATTTTGTGATACAGTCGCTTAATTTTAATTTGTATCTCATAACTGGACCTCGTGCTGCGCGAAGGCCCCACGAACGTGTCAGTACCTGTATCGCAGGGGTCTAAATTCCGTACCGGTCCCGGTATTAACAATTTACTTTCATTCTTGACTAATTTTTTACTTTTCTAAACTAATTTCTGGAAATTTGTCAAACAAAGTTATATTAATTCACTATTTTGTTTTAAATATTAGTGAAAAAAAGGGGATTTTCAAATAAAAGTATAACTAACCAATGGATTAACAAACTACTCGATTGGTAAATAAATCATTAATGAATGCAACCCAAGGTTTAACCACCACATGGGTAAACACCACATGTTGGGACGTTGTCCACTTTGAAGCAGACTAAATCACATCATTAATACCTCATCAGCATAATTAGCCTTTCAGTTTAAAATAACATACTCCAATAATTACCTTCATAGACAAGTCAATAATCCCAATTTGGCAATGCCGCAAGTTTAATGAGGGGATTTGGCAATTAATATAAGTAGATAGTTAGTTATAATTAAATTTTATTTAGTAAAACCAATCTAAGTTTTAACCCAAATAGGTTATAATTATTTAAAGGTGATTTTTGAAACTAAAATAATGGGTGAGCTGTTAGAGTCAACCGTAACGCAAGGGAGTGTTAACTTGTTTGCTGAACAAATGAAAAAGCTGGTCAACAATCAAGACTTTAGTGATATAAAGTTTGTCGTCGGAAGTCAAAGGCAACTAATATATTCTCATAAATGTTTATTGAGCGCCAGATGTAAGGTGTTTCGAGCAATGTTTGAAGAACATACGGATATAAGGTGAGCACAATATGTAAGGTGTTTCTATATATATAAAGTGCCACATTCAGCCATGGGGTGCGTAATTTTTTATCAAAATTTATCGACACCCAAATTTGACACAATACGTACCTACCATTACCTACCCTTAAAACCGTACGTACATTATACAGGACCTAATTGTACTTGAAACTGTAAGGGAGATCACAGACATTAGTGTAGGGGTGGGCCAAGTTTCCAAACCCTGTTTAAGGGGGGGGGGGGGGGGGGGTACACCATTTTGGTCCAAAATATGTCGAAATTTTTTTATGGTCTATTATAATGCACCATTGAATGGTGTTTCCAAATCTGAAAACCGCTATTTAATAGCTCTTTTAGTTTTCAAGTTATAACAATTTCCATTTAGGGAATCCTATTGAAATTACTATTACTATGTATAATGAAAGGTCGATTATCTCCAAATATTTTTTTTATGAAATTGTCAACTTCAAAACCCTACTACTTCTACAATTTTTGATCAATTAGTCTGAAACTTTCTGTGGGTGTCTACATAGCCACCCTGCATAAAAGTATCAGACAACTTTTCGAAATTATTTGTTAATAAAATTTAATACTATTTATAACAAACCTAAAAATTTGCATAAATTTGCAGCGCCACCTAGCGGTGCAGAATTATTTTCACAAAATTTCGCCTGATAGTTATGTTGCCCCATCTTTGATATATCATATAAAAAAACTTTCATGTGATTAGATTCAAAACTGTAAAAGCCTTAGGGTTTTAAGCGCAACCAAGTTTTTTTTATTGTTAACTAGTATTAACTAATATTAAATAGCGAAAAAATTTTTTTTTCTGACCTGTCATGTAGAATAGCATCTTAGGCCTACCTATATTCAAAATTTTAGCCAAAACCAAACAATTTTGAAACGCTGAGAGTGATAAATCGAAGAGTTGTTCGAAAATGGTGTACCCCCCCCCCCCCCCCCCCCCCCATTTATCGAATCATTGTTTCTCGGTATATCAATGTTAAGAGTTAATACATGGGAGTTGATCTTTCTGTTTTTAGGGAGGATGTACCATTCGTGTTATCTGATATACACCCAGAGATATTCCTTGCCTTACTCGAATATATTTACACTAATTGCTGCACCTTAAACCAAAAACTAGCCGTTGATGTCATGGCTATCGCCATAGAATACGGGTTGGACGATCTGAGAATGATGTGCGTCCATTATATATCGGGGAACCAAAATGTTTCCGATGCGTGTCAGGTTGGTATGGTAACGTATTGCGGAGAGAGCCACGTTAATGAGCACGCCATATCATACGGCTATATTTGTTACCGTGTCATGTTAGTAAAGGTAACGCGCAAAGTGGATCGAGGCACGTTCATAGGTGCATATTCAAAACGTTCAAATTATGAGGACAACTACTATAGTACATACTGACATCAAAAATGTGTTAAAGAAATGTCGAAAATAAGATGGCTTATTAAAATAGATTTGTAATAGACGAATTCCAATATATGTACAATATAGACCAAAAATAATACATAAATACAATAATACATTCATAGTCATATTACAAATCTATTGTATTTTAGGCTTTGCAAGCGTCTGTTTCATTCTCGCAAGATGAACTACAGAAAAACAGTCTGAGTTACATAGAAGATAATACAGCTGAAGTATTTCGGAGTTCCACCTTCCAGGAACTCACTGAAGATGGCCTATCAGTAATACTTCGGAGTGACAAACTCAACATAGATGAGATGGAAGTTATACAACACGTGAAGCAATGGGCTAAAGCGTGCGCCGTTGTGAGTGGGAAAACAATCGCTGAGGTAATTACAATAAATTAAATAATGGAGCTAATGTCAACATCTACACATATATATTCGATTTAATTATATATTTTTATTTATTTAAAATATTTATATTATATTTGACAAAGATATTCGCGCCCAAAATGAGTGGCCATATATAATCACAATAATATTCATTTTCAAAACGCAGATTAATTGTAATTGGTGGAGAAATTGAATTTTCGCTCAAATACATTGTAACCCTGTAATATGTAATTCAGAGATAAATAAATATGAAATGAGAAAAACATTTCTTAACAAAATTATAAAAACTGCGAAATAGAATCTCCCAAATTAAAAGTGATGCGAAATAATAAAAAGGTTATGAAATAATAACAAGCTCGAAATCGCGCAAAGGTCCGCGTCTACTAGCGCATAACTGTCTCCTCCAATGGCTTACTACCAATCTTACGATCAAAAAAATTAACCTGAAAGGATGGATTGAACTCGGTAGCTAGAGATTCCACGACCAACGCTCTACCAACTTCGTCACCGCGCCGTAAGAAGCCTTATAAAACTAAAACCTAACTGGAGACTATCCCCAACAACAACGGAGTGAATTCTAGAGGTCTCGCTACGCGGACTTAATAACTGGAAACTAACAACAACAACAACAATAATAACAACGGAGTTAATACTAGTGGTCTCGCTACGCGGACCTAAAAACCTAACTGGAAATTTACAATAACAACATCACCAAGAACAACGGAGTTAATACTAGTGGCTCGCTACGCGGACCTAAAAATATGAGTAGTGAGTGAATTTGGACACATGTTGTACCTTGAAGCACTCCGAGTAAGCCAATTAAAGGTTTGTTAACACGTCTGTATTTTTCTTAGGTTGCAAAGAAAGTAGTGACACACATCCGCCTCCCTTTACTATCCATGAACGAACTTTCCTCGGTGGAGAATGAAAATAGATCCGAGTACTTTATACCTATAGATATGATTGCATTCGCCTGGAAGTACCACGCCGATCATAAGGTTAAACGGGGGAACAAATGGACAACGAAAAGAAAGGGAACATTGTACAGAGAAGGTCAAGGATATTTACAGGAGCCGCAATGTTGATACTGATGGAGTTAATATAGAGACAGTCCCATTGATATAGAGACAGTCCCATTGATATAGAGACAGTCCCATTGATATAGAGACAGTCCCATTGATACTGTTATATGTGATTTTTAGACGTACACAGTACACACACATGTAGTGGTGGGTTGGTCGCTGGTCGGGCCAGACCTTTATCCTTCATATAGAATCACGTCGAATTACCAATGTACGGTGCGGTGATAATAAATAACGTCATTTAATTTTAACAATAAAATTACATATTTTACAGTTAATAAAATGCTTCATTTACATTCTTCACATCCAAGGATCAAACATATTGAACTCGCTCGCTAAATACGAGATATCCAGATTTTCAACGTAATCAAAATGCATCCCTCACAAGGATTAAGGGGGGGGGGGGGGGGGGGGGGTACCCCCCCCCCCCCCCCCTCATCCCCTCGTTAAAAATTCAGAAAATTGTTTTTATTGAATCTAGAGTAGAATTTAATGGGGATTTAAAATCTGAAAACGGCTGAAGAGAGATCTCTTTTAGTTCTCGAGTTATCGTGGAATATCTGTCTGGCAATCTGTCTGTTAAAATGTAAGACAACCAACAGACTACATTCCACCAAATATCAAAACTGACATCGGCAATGATATCAGCGTACCCAGTAAACCCCCATAAATATAAATTTTAGCTCGGTGTGTGTTCCTTCCATGTCAGACACTATTAACCAACCAGACCCTCATACAGGTAGTTTTGCGCGGGAAGGATTGAACTTTGAAGGTAATTATCTCAGAATGGCATTTTTTTTGCATGAAAAATACTACTCCTCCGCCCTCCGTTTATTGCAATTTTTGCTTATATGAAAGGTAATTTCATTAGCTTCAATAAATTTCACGCACATTTCTTAATTTAATAATATTTCCCCATTTTTTTAATGACAAATTACAAAAAAACATTCAGTCTTTTCAGTTTTTAAAAAATTTAAGATATATTTTTTACAAAATTGACCATTACCAGAAATGGAATACGAAAATACAAAAGTGCGTGAAAATATTATGAAAATTCTGGTTCCAAAAAATGTGGTATCGAAAAATAAAAAATGGAAAATAACGGGAGGAGTAGTCGTTTAGTAAAATTATAAAAAGTTCACGTAGGCCGCTAGGGGGCGCTAATATAATTTGTTTTCAAATTTTTATGCACTTTTAATGATTCTCTTTTCGATGGTATATCGTTTTCTATGCATTTTTCAAACACATTGGAGACATGTAGAAAATACGAAAAAACCCTAGAAGATAAGCCGGCAATGCCAGAAGATAAATAAGCCAGCAATATCTAATTTAAATAATCCTGATAAAATATTCCTTTTAAAAATGTTGCTTTCATAACGGTATTTATTTGTTATTATTTGTAGGTGAATAGCTAGTTTGGTTGGTGGTTTTACACATAAGCATCACAAATAATAACAAAATAAGATTACGACATACATAAAAATACAGTAAATGAATTCATTTAACGAACAATCTAATATCTAAAATACATAATCTGGTTATAAAGAATCTCCGCATCAATAAATATTATTATAGGTAAACAATATAAACCCAATACAACACATACTAATCCTACTAGTGCTTCCTGACTTAGTTCCAAGTAGACAGCCATTAAGGGCACCGAATACGGTTCGAACGGGGTATTTATTCTCATCTAAACCGGATTGTTATAATTCCGGCCGGTGCCGAAGTCAAACCTGAGTTTTACAAACGCGAAGTGCAAGATAGAGCGCCAAGCACAGTCTAAACCACACCTAGTCTCCAGGAGTATGGTATTATATCATAGTAAATAACGCCCCCCAGATAGAAGAATGTAGATTTTGTTACAGTTTGTTACATACGGTTGATGAAAGGTTGCTCAGTTCCAACATTTATAGAATACTAAATAGTTCCGGAGAATAACCGATGCAAACAAATACAGCAATGTTTCCCGTTCGATCCATTGAGTACTAACCATATTGTCGGTTGGCCCCTTGGATATTTTAAAGTAGATGGCTTCAGTAAACGACGACTGGCCGCTCATTGAGCTCCTGTTGAATGGCGAGCATTCCCCCTCTACACCTCGCTACTCCCACTGCACCTCGCTACTCCCCGGGGCCAGAATCCGCCGCTAACTGATGCGGAAGGACCCCGGTATCCGCAGTCTGCAACCTGTCCTGGTCCTCCTCAGCTGCGGCCGCTTCCAGGTTCGTTATCGACTTGGATTTGAGACACTGGAAGTCGACGTGTCGACTCTTGGACTCCTCTTTCTCCCAGGACATGTGTATGAAGGGCCGCTGCACGTAGTTGTAAACGGCCTCGGGCCGACACCCGGGCCGGACCTTGACTTTCTCCTTGTGGGTGGGGTAACCTTCGATGCCCAATCGAATCTTCTTCAACCCGCGTTCCCGCAGGATGTGTTTAGCGACGACGCGGTTCTCCACGTACTTAAAGAACCTGTAGAGTTTGGTGTTGTAGATCGCCTCTATAAGCTCCTCGCCCAGTTGAGGGGGGAATTCCTCGTCCCATTCGATAACATCGTCCTCGTGCAGTATCACGATGTGACACTCTCGTTCGCCGCTTTCCGCTACTAGGAACATCGCGGGGAGGATGTGTTGGTCGAGGAACACTGCGAACTGATCGCGAGCTCCGTCGTTGGACAGTTCGTGCATGAAGCTGCCGATGTTGGTGCATTTAACGACGCGCGGAGTGAACGGGATCAGGAAGTAGTCGCAGGCCTCTCGAACTTCCGGGAGGAACAGGTTGGAAGGGATCCGCACCTCGCCGCAACGGTAGTAATCCAAGAGAACTTTAAACACGGCGGCCGATACCCCCTCCTCAATCTCAATCTCGCCCTTCTCATTGGCGCGCACAAATGAGTCCTCTAGCGTGGCGTTCTGGAACATTCGCCCGAGCATCGTGTTGGGTCGCGTTGCTAGTTGCGCTGGGTCCACCAAGAACCGACTGCGGTCCACCACCAGTGTTACTTTCTCGCCGGGTTTTATGTTTATCGAGTGTTTGGGAGGCGATTGTGGCTGCCGTCTGACGGATTTGGCCGTGGCACCGTTTTCAGTTCCCGCAATCTCTTCCCCCCTTACGGAGTCGGGTAAAGCCCGTAGACACGGAGGGGGCAGCAGTGCCCCTTCCATCGCGTTAGGTAGCGAGTGGCGTTGATGCGACATTGGACTCGACGGCGCAGATTTACTTCGGTTCTTCAGCATTCTCGACCGCAATAATTTGGGTCCAAAGGCAGTAGGCCCCCTACGCCTACAGCAGTACGTTACACAATCTGGCAATCAATTTACTCAGTTAACAATCAATGAACAGAGTAGGCCTACGCTAGGTAATTAAATTAATTAAAAAAAAACAATAATTATAAGCAGTTTGCGCGTACTGTCAGATTATATAGGCCTATACCTATACCTGTATAGCGGTTGTACTGCAGTACTGTACAACTGTAATAATTATAATACAGTAATAGGTGTAATGGTGTAGGCTAGGTAGGGTAATGACAAATTATCTATCATCTCCTCATCTTCGATCTTCAAATCAGATAGGGGGGGGGGGGGGGGGGGGGGGGAACTTTCGACACAAAATTAATCCCTCTCCAAGAGGAATCGACGCAAATAACAGCTGAAAACTGTTCTTTTGATTTTAGTTAATTGTTTTGGTTAGAATAACGTATCACTGTAACCTGCTCCTTTCCCTAAATCGATAATTTAACATAGAGACAAAATATTAATTCGCCGAGATGAGATGCGTCCAGTTACCCCCCCCCCCCCCCCCCCCCCCCCCCCCGTCTCGTCATCTTATGCTTACAACATACACGAAGTAAGGCCTTCGCCCTGCACGTGACATAAACTTATGTCCTTCGAAATAATTATAAGCAAAATCTTAGCAGATGTCCCCTGCTCACTTTACGCCAGTCAGACTGGGTAACTGCAGTCGATTTAAAGACCTCGCAAAAACTCATTCTGAGGTCTAGAATATGTACCAGGTATCAATCAGGTAGAAAGGATTATAAACAATAATACGAAATGGCTGAAGGTTTTCATTTCAGCCCACTAGCGGTAGACTGGCGAACTGCCGAGGGTTACCGTCCCACCAAAGACGCAGCCTATGGATGGTCTATGGCCTAGCATGTATATATGTCAATTTCCAACTTGAACAGATAAACAAAAAAAAAAAACGAAAAAATGGGAGGTTAGAGAATGTTTTCAATTCAGATATTTCGACCTCTAGCGGCAAACTGTGGAAGTGTAAATGGAGTACCATCCCACAAAGGAGCAGCAGGATTTCTAGTACACATATGCCGGGGTTTCAGCTTAAAATCGGATTAAGCTGAAGGAAACTGTGGAAGGTTTTCAGATTCAGACATATCGCCCTCTAGTGGTAGACTGAAGAACTACAGAGAAATCACCTTCACCAAAAAGACGCAGCATGTGGTATAGTACATACATTCCACAATTAAGCTTAAACAGATTAAGATCAAGGACTTTTTTAATGAAAAAAAATATATTGCTATTGGAGTCCTAGATCTCTCTAAAGCTTTCAACTCTCTCCAGCACGACATTCTTCGAGATAAATTAACAGAAATTGGATTCCAATCGAATGCTGTTGCACTTATTAAAAGTTATCTTCTCGACCGCCCACAAGCTGTAAAATTAAGCAGAATGTTCTCAGACTGGAAAATTTGCAATAGGGGTATACCACAGGGCACCAAACTTGGACCATTATTGTTTTTAATATACCACAGGGCACCAAACTTGGACCATTATTGTTTTTAATATACCACAGGGCACCAAACTTGGACCATAATTGTTTTTAATATACCACAGGGCACCAAACTTGGACCATTATTGTTTTTAATATACCACAGGGCACCAAACTTGGACCATTATTGTTTTTAATATACCACAGGGCACCAAACTTGGACCATTATTGTTTTTAATATACCACAGGGCACCAAACTTGGACCATTATTGTTTTTAATATAACTTGGACCATTCTTGTTTTTAATATACCACAGGGCACCAAACTTGGACCATTATTGTTTTTAATATACCACAGGGCACCAAACTTGGACCATTATTGTTTTTAATATACCACAGGGCACCAAACTTGGACCATTATTGTTTTTAATATACCACAGGGCACCAAACTTGGACCATTATTGTTTTTAATATACCACAGGGCACCAAACTTGGACCATTATTGTTTTTAATATACCACAGGGCACCAAACTTGGACCATTATTGTTTTTAATATACCACAGGGCACCAAACTTGGACCATTATTGTTTTTAATATACCACAGGGCACCAAACTTGGACCATTATTGTTTTTAATATACCACAAGGCACCAAACTTGGACCATTATTGTTTTTAATATACCACAGGGCACCAAACTTGGACCATTATTGTTTTTAATATATTTCAACGACTTTGAGGCAATCAAATAAATTTGGAAACAATCCAATATGCTGATGACACTCTTATATATTGCTCGCACCCAAATGCACATACTGCAGTAAAACAACTAAACAATCAAATCACATTACAGTAGCCAGCTATTCGCAAAACTAGGTATGAAATAAACTCAAATAAAACATAACTTATTGTTATATCCCCCCAATTAAAGATAACAGACGAATTAAATAATCTACATTTTTGTGCTTAATAATGACATAATTAAACAATCCAACTACAATTAAATATTTAGGCATCATCATACAGTAGTATCAGATTATCATGGAAGGACCAAATAAAAACTACTGTAGATCTAAAATGGCAGCGGCCACATCCACAATACGCCAAATAAAAGGACAATAATTACCAATCTCTACGAAATTAATGTTATACAAAGCTCTAATCATGCCGTACCATAACTACTGTAGTATCTTAACAGCGACATATAATAATACTCACGGATATAAGGTACTACTGTACAAAATGGATAAGATTCAAAATTACACACATAGGCTAATCTATAACAAAAAAATACGAGAAACTTCAGGATCAGAACTAAGACAATTAGCTAGGATCCCGCACCTTAACGCACTGAGAGAATACCACGCAATACAATATTTCTATAAATACATGTTCAACATTATCCCATCATTTAAATCATTAAATCAAATATCATTCATCAATCAAATATCACTATCTAATAAGCAAATAAATCCACGAACTAAAAAAATAAAAGTTCCAAAAACAACAAACAGATTTGGAAACAACTCTTTTATTATCACATGCATAAAATCATGGAACAATTTACCTAATAACATTCGTAAATTTGCACTCAAAAATAATTTTTTGTCACTATTGAAAAATTACTACATAACGCAATATGAAAGAAAAGCAGTAACATAA
>JAUCBJ010003761.1:0-47647 GCA_032718475.1 Nemertoderma westbladi
AAGAACTTGGTCTTCAGGTGCCTGGAGAGATCTGATTTCCAGATGGTATCCATTTTTGATAGAGCTACCCAAGCCTTTGCTTTCCTAACTTCTATGTCCTTTTTGCTACTCTCTATCCACGATCCAAGGTACTGGAAGTCATCTACCTCCCTTAGTTGATTATTATCAATGGTTGTCAAGTTTCCATCAACATTAAAGGTCATGAATTCGGTCTTGGTAGCATTTATATGCAATCCAACCTCCTTAGCAGCCCTCTCCACTTTATTTAGTAGAAGCTGTGCATCTGCTAGCGTATTAGAGAGCAGGGCGATGTCATCCGCAAAGTCGGTGTCTGTGACTGTAGTTGCCGGATATCTACTACTTCTGCGTTCTTGAAGTGTGAATCCCAGATCTTCACCCTTTGTGGCCGTCCTCATTGCGTAATCCAGCACAATTACAAATAGTAATGGTGCTAATGTGTCACCTTGCAGTACGCCAGCCAGGATTGAGAAAAACTCAGTTTCACCATCTGGTGAGAGTACCTGCGCTTCTGTGTCACAATATAACAATCCAATGCCAGCAACAATTACTTCTGGTATTCCATAAGCTCTTAGGATTTCAAGCATTTTACCTCTATGGATGGAGTCGAATGCCTTCTTGAAGTCCACAAAAGTCATGACTGCGGGGAGATTCTTTGACTTAATTCCTTCAATCAGTCTCCGTAGTGCAAGTATCTGAGCTATTGTTGATCTACTTGGTCGAAATCCGTTTTGGCTCTTACTCAGTAGTTTCTCTATGTGAGGCCTAATCCTATATAGAATCATTTTATTGTATATTTTTTTTTTTTATATTTTTTTTTTTATTGTATATTTTTTATACAAATTTATATAATTATAATTTAATGTATAAGATTAAGGTTATGACTTAGGACCAATCCCCTACACACATTATATGACTTATTCTGCATCCGAATTACATTGTTCGATTTCTCAGTTACCATGACAACCGCAGCAAACCGATGCGATGCTTTGATACAAAAATCGGTCATTTTGGCATAGACTATGCATAGTATATCCTGAAATGCGGTATGTGATCTATCTGTGATGTATGTATACTACTAGGGTCGGCATGCTGCATTGCAGCTGCATTTTTAAGAATGCTGTGCCGGCTTATCGACAAAATTGCACAGCCACAACTCCCTATCACCCATGACATTTGCTAGATCATCCGCATCTTCAAGGCCAGTGTCCTTTAAGATGCGTCTCAAGAAAGTCATGGGCTGTCCACCATGCTTATTCACTCCATGAAGTTGCCAAAGTACAAGATTATGCACTGGCTGGTCCTCACGGCGAAAGCAATGTCCTGCAAAGCGGAGGCGATTATGTTCTAGTGTCAAGCTTGGGGGAACCAATGAGACACCTCCAATGTTATATAGTGTCTGGTTGGAGATGTGTGCATTGTACTTGACACAATGAACCCGGCGTAGTATTCTTGTGAATGTACCATCCAGAGATTTGGTGTCCTCAGCAGTTAGAGCCCAGCATGGACTCCCAAGGAGGAGTACTGGAACTACTGCTGCTCTAAATAATCGGACCTTAAGTTTCCGATTAATTCTCGTTGACTTCCAAATCCTGGAAAGCCTATTCAAGGCTGCCCATGCCTTTCCCTTACGTATTCGAAGGTCCTCACCTGACTTCCGGATCCATGATCCCAGGTAACAGAAGTCATCCACATGCTCAAGCATACCATCTTTTGAGCTTATGCTCATCCGATCAGAGACTTGCTGAGGACTTTCAAAGTTAACTGTCAAAATTTTGGCCTTTCTGGAGTTAATAAAAAGACCAACACTAGAAGCAGCATGTTCTAATGAGCTGAGGAGCCGTTGGGCTCCCTCTAGTGATTCTGAGAGTACTCCTAAGTCATCAGCAAAGTCTAGATCAGTTAGGTACTTGGCAGGATTTCCTTGACTTCTGGAGCCAGTAGGTGGAGATATCATCACCCCATCATCATTATGATGATCTAAGGACATGCGTAGAACATAGTCAACTACAATTATGAACAAGAATGGTGCAAGTGTGTCTCCCTGGAGGACGCCCGATAACACTTCAAATGGTTCTGTGTCACCGTCAACAGTAGACACAAATGTTGTCGAACCATCGTATACTGATCTGATTGCTGCAATAATTTCATCAGGAATCCCATATAATGAAAGTATGCTGAACATACGTGAGCGAGAGACTGAATCAAAGGCCTTAAAGAAGTCAACAAAGATAACAGCCAGATGCCTTCTTTCTTTTTTGATAACTCTTCAATTATCCTTCTAAGTGCCAAAATGGGCTCCATGGTCCCACGACCTTTTCGGAACCCATTCTGATTTCCACGGAGCAGTCTCTCATGAGATCCCTGATGCGATTTAATAGAATTCTATTGTATAGCTTTGCAGCAATCGAGATCAATGAGATTCCCAAAAAAGAACCATAGAGTGTTAGGTTGCCTTTCTTGGGAACTGGCACCAACTTATTTGTTTTCATTTCTTGTGGGACTCTTGTTGTTCGGTACATGTCTACTATGATGGGATAGATGAGCTTTAAACACTCAGGTATTTTAAAGCCTCAGGGGGAACACCATCTACTCCACTGGCACGATTGATCTTAATGCTCTTTGCAGCAGCCTTCACTTCTGCAAAGGAGATATCACCAATGGGATATATCTGGGAGTACAGACTCAGACACTTTTACTTCTATAAAGTTATCAGTCATATCATGTTAGTTATCAGTTATCTGTCATTATTGAGGAGCTTTTCGAAGTGGGCCTTCCAACCATTGAGGCGATCGGCGGATGATTCAGCCTTAACCTTGGTGGATGGTTGGCGTTTTCGACCAGCAAGCAAGTTGATCGATAAAATATTGATAATAAAAATTGATAAAATAAATCTTCAAACGAGACCATCTGAGAAAATAGGAATAGTTGGGCACACAGGAGCAGGAAAATCTTCCTTATTTACAGTGTTACTTCGTCTTGTTGAACATCAAGGAACACTCACCATAGATGGTGTTGATATAACTGAAATTGGTTTACATGATTTACGGAAGTCCATTGCAGTTATTCCCCAAGATCCCTTTCTATTTGAAGGGACTTTGCGATTTAATTTAAACCCATTTAATGAGATTGATAGTATAGAGATCATTAAGGCTTTGGAAAGTGTGCAATTGAGAACTTCATTGGAAATAAGATTTGTTTTTAAAAGGGTTGGTGGTACATGTTTTGGATATGGTTCACTTATTCCTCATGAGAGACAAATTGATATTTTGAATTTTGGAATTGAAAATCGTGGAGGTAACCTAAGTGTTGGCGAGAAACAATTGGTATGTTTAGCAAGAGCAATGTTAAAAAAATCTAAGGTTGTTCTAATTGATGAAGCAACATCTTCTATCGATCAGTTTACAGATGAAATTATACTTTAGTATTTCTATATAGTTTTGACAATTGCTCATAGGATAAATACCATCTTCAACAGCAATCGCATAATAGTTATGAGTGAAGGAGAAATTGTGGAATTTGATGAACCAAAACGATTAATTGTAAACAAGAACAGTTTTTTACATTTTATAGCTAAGTATACGAGTGAATAAGTGTTGGACACAATAGGTCTGATGTTGGTTTATTATTATAAACTTTTTTATTAATTTTATTATGTTAGATTTTAATATGTTGTTTTTTTGTATAATGGTTAGTATTTACATTCTGGGTCATGGACTGTTAGTAGATTTCGTCAATGGCGAGGGTTCGAAATTGTAATAATCCGATGCCTGAGTGTATCTCTAGTTGGCTCTAGTTGAATATCGACCTCCCATATTTCACAATCACCCGGAGTCTGGCCAGGGAACCTGCTTTTGGATAAATCTTTCAAGCGATGTGGATGGATGGACCCCAGAGGAAGTGTCATGAATAAAGAATAAGATTAGTTTTGTGACTTGCGATGTATATTGTTTCTGATATCAACTAGTTTTCCTATGTACCTCACTAATACACCAATAAAGTTATCTCAACTACGTTGAGGACAAAACCAATAACTCCTAAATAAGTTAAATATACTGATAAGGGTTAGGTAATATTTAATGTAGAACTACACTCAAGAATGAGGTCTACACCCAATATCGACATCATAAATACACCAACATCTGTTTAATCTACCTTTAGCACATTACTCATCTCTACATTGCTTTCGCCGTTGAGGACCAGCAGTGCTTATTCTTGTGCTTTGGTGGCCTCATGGAGTGAATAAGCATGGTGGACAGCCCGTGACTTTCTTGAGACGCATCTCAAAGGACACTGGCCTTGAAGATGCGGATGATCTAGCAAATGTCACGGGTGATAGAGAGTTGTGGAGGCGCAGCTTTGTCGACAAGCCGGCACAGTATTCTTAATATATATGTAATATATATATATAATCCAGCTGCAATGCAACATGTCGAGTGTAGTGGTAGTACATTACTCATCTCAACACTAAATCAAGGCAATCCCGAAGCTGTAAACGTGGAACTATTAGAGTTCATTGTCCCTTCTTAGTGTACCTATACAATATAACTTTCACCTCCTAATAATGCATATTAGATAATTGGATGTACCGACATACTGACTAACACGGGGTTGTTATGTATATATTAACTTAAACAAGAGTCTTACACCCCTTAGACTACAAAACAAAATAAAGAATTAGGACATTAAGCCCAAATTACTTCTCAGCCCCTAGGGCCATCAAAGGACACAAATAAAACAAACAAAAATAACGTAATAAACATACTCTACATACAGGTATGTATTGCAACCCTAACCTTAAAACCTAACCACCATACACTAAATGCTACCAGTAATAAACTGCACGAAAGCTAAGCCTATATTACATAAGAAAATATATGACAATTTTGCACCAATGACCTAAATTAATCGCACCATCAACTCAGTTATCACCTAGCCCATACAGACGTCAAAGCTCAGAACATTGGAACCCTATAGGCCTTAGTAAGTAAACATGTTACCAATGGAAAACTGGTAGATTGCTAGGGCAATCACATAATACAAAAATTATATAAGATTTGACAATATGCAGTGATGTTGGAAGTCTGCTCTTTACTTCATATGCGATAATTGAATGTACCGACATACTGACTAACAGGTGGTCGTTATGTATATATTAACTTAAAGGTAAACACAAGAGTCTTACACCCCTTAAACTACAAAAAAAAATATAGAATCGGGACATTAAGCCCAAATTACTTCTCAACCCCTAGGGCCATCAAAGGACACAAACAAAACAAACAAAAATAACATAATACATGCTCCACATACAGGTATGTGTCGCAACCCTAACCCTAAAACCTAACCACCATACACTAAACATACACTGCACAAAAGCTAAGCCTATATTCTATAAGAAAATATATGTTAAGAGATAAAACAAATGAAGGACTGCCAGCCACAGGTATGAAAAAATAGTAGGTAATTAGGCCTAGCAGACGTTTCGTAAGCCAATGGCTATCTTTATCAATGCTAAATTTTAAAAAGTATTAATTATTGGGCACTGGACAGCAAAGTTACCGGTATATTGGCCTAGCAGTATATACTATACAGTATACAAAAAATAGAACGCACATATACAGTAAAATTCAAATCTATTAACGGAAAAACATACAGTATAATGAAACATGTATAAACTACCACTACAGACTACACACTACTGTACGTACAACGCACATACACACACATTATTATTATTATTATTAATATTGGCTTTTATTCCCGTATATGGATATATAAAGAGGAATATGGGTACAATATATAATATATATATATATATAATATATAGGTACATTACACTAAGTGTAAAAACAGAAAGCACATATTATACATTATAATAGAAATGGATAAATGGATAAAACAAATATAGTAAAATATAAATGAATAAACAACTACAGCGCACATACAACAACTACAACTCACATATACAGAATAATAATAAAGTATAAACCCTAAACAGTAGGCCTACACATATACAAAGTACATACAGTATAATATAAATGAATACACAGTACACGGTAATAAGGTATAAACACTAAACAGTACACATATACGTATACGTATACGACGCACATACCGTTTAAAATAAACAGTACACAACAACTACAACGCACATATACAGTAAAGTAATAAGGAATAAACACTAAACAGTACACATATAAAACGACATACAGTATAATATAGATGTATAAACAGAGGCACAGTTAGGTAACCGATAGCGCGTTTACGATCGCTGGAAGCCAGCAACCAGATAACATGGTACCTGAGTTCCTATTGATTGAGTCATCGTTCAGGGACGAGATGATGGTCTCTCTTCGTCCATATGTTCTAATGAACGCAGACTCAACCAATAGTCGTGCTCTGGTATTGGTAACGTGGGCCAAGGTCTTGACATCACCAAAACCAGGGTTGCAGTTACCATGGGAACCGAAAGCTGAGTTCTGGGAACTGCACTGCCATCCTTTGCGGTGTTGTTCTACTCTGTAACTTAGCTCTTGATCGGTCTCTCCCACATACCTACACCCACAGGAGAACACAATGGACTAAACAACACCAGACACTTGTTCTGGTGGAAGCAAGTGTTTGGTTTTGTTACAGAGAGACCGACCGAGGGTGTTAATGGGCTTAGATACTAAGTTAATGCCAATCTTTTTGGCTTCACGTTTAAGTACAAAGAAAAGGGGCCCAATGAAGGGTATGGAAACATAATAATGGACGTCCTTACATGGGGGTGCTGGTGGGCGATGGATGGCAGCGCAGTTCCCAGAACTCAGCTTTCGGTTCCCATGGTAACTGCAACCCTGGTTTTGGTGATGTCAAGACCTTTGTAGTAAGTACTTTGTACTACAGACTCAGTACTGTACAGACTACTGCAACAGCAGTTAGATGTCACACTGACTGTAGGATATTCCCCCAGGATCAAGCACTCATGAAAGTCTTATTCACACACTCACCAACCGCATTTTCCTCACAACTACACAAATGATGGAAACGACTGTACACAACAGCACGATGACTCAAGGAAGCACCAAACTAGAGAGACAAAGCCCAGGCAGTAAAAATTCTGACAAAGTTACCCTAAACTTAACTTCCCTTGCAGAATCGCTTAACTTGATCCGAGGGGTTCTCACGCAAGTTAAAACTCTGCCGCACTAATCCTGAACCTTCTACAAGAAATCGCACACCTCAAAGCTGATAATAAACGCCTGGATACGAGTCCGACGCCCTACGCCAATACATTCGCCACTTGAACATATTAATACACGGTATTCTTGAAACCTCGCGTACCAGCGATCATGACATGGTAAAGAATTCTGTGGATTCCCACGGATATCTTTCTCCTTGGTTGATGTCTACCATCGTGTTGGTCAAGCTACCAGTAAGAAAGGCTGAGAAAGTCCTTGAAAAAGCGCAACTGCCAAGACCAGCAGACTATACACATTTCTGGGTATAATACGGGCTCCTCTATTAAATGTTGCTGTAGAATGCCAATACAGTCAGAGCCTACTTACTATAGATACTACTGTAACAGTCGACCAACTGCTGCTGGCGAGATCGGTGCCTGATGTCTCTGCTAGAACTAGGGTGAATCAAATGCCTGGTCTAACGTGACAAACAGGTATGACCGGTCTCTAACTGGTGAGGCAGAAATACAATCTCCAGAAAACATACCAAACTCGCGAGAAACAATCCCACAGCAGCGAATCCTATCTAATGCTGATGGACCTACGACTGCTGTACACTTGCTGCAGTATGACTTATATGGGTATAAGTAACTAGCTAGCGGGTTGGCTGGCCACTAGCGTACTGTTGGCAGATAAGACAGGCAAAATCTAAATAAATCCGTAGACAAACAGAAGTCTTAAACCGCGTGTGTGTGTGTATGTCTGTGTGTTATGGCAGAGGGCAATTTTGTAAGTATTTATTTTACTAGGTGTTGTTAACTGTTTACTAAAATAATCGGGTGCTAGCTGCTAGAATAAGATAGTCACTCTCAAAACACAAAATACTTACAAATGACGTCAAAGGGCTCTCTCCTCCTGAATTCACAACTCAATCTGGCAAATACGGTGTTAATAACTACGCCCATAATCGGCACCTAATACCAGATTCTGATTGTGATAGGATGTTAATTTGCTACCGTACCGCTAGCTGATCTGGTATATAATTTAGTTTCTAGAATTTTGCAGCATTAATGCAGTGTTAATACAGCAGTACCTAGCAGTACATGGCAAGGGCGCGGTAGATGTTAGTAACCCGCCTTTAGCCTAGATTGTACTCCAGTAGTATTAAAGCTGCCCTTTGCCTGGACATCAACCCAGACAGATCAGCTGACAGCCACTTACTTACAGTGCTAACTGGTACCGATAGCGAGCATGTTACAGTCACCAAATTATCGAGCACAAGCTCGCACCTGTAAAAATATGTAGGCCAACTGTGGGGTATCTGCCTGGATCAAAGATATAGTCCCTAAATTTTATGGTGTCCCAGGACGTCAGTACAGTCCACCCTGATCTAAGGTCTTACGTGGGCAGAAGGGCATCGAACGAAGTCTTACCTGTGCGTGGGCAGTCTCAATTGTTTGCTTGCGGTTCATAACCGAAATCTGTGGGCGATTGTGTGGGTTCCCTTATGCATCTTTGCCGATATACCCCCCTGCGTCACTGTTGTCTGAAGGTTTTAGGCCGCCATTGGTTCGATGTCGGGCTAAGACCTCCCAAATAAATGTGTCACAAAACTTACATAGTTCGAGTTTTTAAGTATATTTTACGTAAGGGGTAAATTACAAATATAAATCAAACATTTACAAAATTAGTAATAGTAAAGTTTTAGTAATAAAATATAAATATAATTTATAAATTAGTAAAGTTTTACTAAAGTTTAAGTTTTACAAGTTTTACTAATGGAGTAAGGAGTAGTGATAACTAAAGGCCAAACGCATCTTTTATAATAAATCAGATGTGGAATCGAATTATATACATTCTAAAGAGTTATATACATTCTAATCTTATCTATTATTATTTGTTCTATATGTTCTAGTTCCAGGTCACTATTCACATTGCTGTGAAAAGACCCTCTCTGGACGCACAAACATCAGAAGCTCTATTAAATGTGCCTTCATATAAAATACACTTTATAACAAAGATACTATATCTTGCGCATCTACCATAATGCAACATAAATTATTAAAATACGTTTATAATAACTGAAATGGTAGCGGTCTACATTAAATAATGATGATTCCTAAAATAAAGCACTGCTAGCAAAATTCAGAAAGAAGGCCCCAACTGATATTTACGATTATACAGTTTCAAGTCCTGATATACATTAGTATTGTATGAAGTGAAGTGAAGTGAAGTCCATGGCTGGGTCTTAGCCGCTTAAACAAGTTAATAATGTTTCTACATGGTGTTATTATAAGGTTGGTATTATAATGGAGAGAGTAGCTGATATAGGCCTACATTACGTTACAAAAGGTCACCTATACCACAAAAGTTTATATATATTATACAGAAGGTCACCTATACCACAAAAGATTATATATATTATTACAGAAGGTCACCTATACCACAAAAGTTAATGGAGTTCAGTAAAAGTTAGTAGGAATTGTTACTGACATGACAATGGAAGCAATAGCTCCATAGAGTTTATTTGCCAAACTTGATGTTGTTGTGTATGTTTCAGATGTTGAAGCTTCCTTTGTACTTGTAACAACCGGCTGTGCTGTACTTGTAACTGGATCAAATACTGGATCATCCCAATCCACTTTTCCATTTGAATCCAGGTAGTTGTGCTCCCACATTCGTGATGTCAGTTCCCATTTGTCATCATTGCAGGCTTCTGTTCCATTGCAGCAAACTGTCTGACAATTTGGATGTGTCAACTCGAATGCCCGGTCTGTGTCATCAGGAGGTCGCCACTCATTCCAGAAGGCATTGCAATCGTCTTCATTGATGAAATCCTCACAGACTGACATCCAGCAGAGTTCTTCCCTGGAATACAACAAGCCTTTGAAGATTTCGGTGTTTAGAGATACAATGGCTGGAGATTGTATGAATAGAAGTCGGCATGAGGCACACCCTGATTTATTGACACCTGGGAGATGTTCATGCAAAGTGGTATCCCTAATCACATCAGGGCGTGATGAATTGAAAAAAATCATGGTATGGCCATCCATACAAGTAATAGCTGCCACTTTATCTGCAACTATGCATAAAGCGGCCAATAGTATTTTTACAAACTTGATATCCATGTTCAATAATATGCACAATTGATTAGAGAAATTCATATCACAACAAGATTCCTTTTCTGTTATAATTTATTATATAAATTCTTCCCTGTCTATGTCTACTGCACTTCAATAGGCTTACTATGTATATATTTTAGCTATTCTAATAATATAAACTGATTGTCGATAATTAAAATAGTTAAAAAAAAATAGTAAAATAATTAAAAATTAATATATATTAGGAGTCAAGGGTAAGGTAGACAAGATACAAGATTTAGTTCTAAATAATGTTAGGTTACCCTTATTCTTTAGAACTGATACCAAATGATTCGTTCTCATTTCTTGTGAGACTATCTTTCTTTTATGCATGTTCATGAGGATCGGATGAATAAGTTCCAAACAAAACTTTTTAAGATCCCAGCGGGTACCCCATCTACTCTATAAAATGAAGGCTCTTTGCATCAGTCCTGACTTGTCACCAATGTATATCTGGGAGTAAAGACATATGAAGTATCACTAAGATAGCATGCCATATCCTCTCATTGTTTAGGAGCTTCTCAAATCTGGTCACCCAGCCATTTTCCAGCGATCAAATGGAGATGCAGCCTCAACTTTGGTGGTAGGTTGGCTTTTCCTGAGACTGCAAATTGATGATAAACAAGCATGGACTGGATACATGCAGGCCTTGATTGGTTTTTTGGTTTCTGGTGGCAAGGACCATGGCCACTGGGCTGTTGCAACAGAGAGGACCAATCATGCCACCACAAGACAGATTTCTTATTCTGCTAGCGCATTGACTAAATCTTAACTTTACCAAAATAATTATAATCACTGGTGAAAGTGCAATGTACAAAAGCAGGGAAGTCTAATCTCGGGCAGGTCCTGCACTTCTTAAGAAACAGAAAATAGTCGAAATCGGCCTTATGACCACTTGAGTCCAATGTAAGTCGGCATTTTCCTGTTTGCTTCGTGACCTAGGCCTCAGCCTAAAACATTCCATTTCCAAGCCTGAAATTATCATAGAGTTATCTGTAAACCAACCAACAGCACTGTTGGGGATATATGCACATTGGCTAAAGTCACCCAAGAAAGTTAAGAATGCATGGCCAGTAGAGTTATCTGTAAACCAACCAACAGCACTGTTGGGGATATATGCACATTGGCTAAAGTCACCCAAGAAAGTTAAGAATGCATGGCCAGTAGTTGGCACTATCACTAGATGCATGTAGATTCAGGTAGAAATTTTCGACCTCATCTTCAAGTTCAAGAATAGTTAGTGAATGGCATACAATCAGAACCACCTTAGGGAACTTCTCAGCCAGTCTTCGAGAACATGAGCAATGGAAACAAAAGATCGGTATATGATTTTGTTCAATGCTGCATGTGCAGTGCGATTCATCAATAGACCAATTCCACTATTGCCACTATTGCAAAGCTATACAATATAATTATATTAAATCGCATCAGGGATCCTGTTGAGAGACTGCTACGTGGAAATTAGAATGGGTTCCATAAAGGTCGTGGGACCATGGAGTCCATTTTGGCTCTTAGAAGGATAATTTAATTGAAGAGTTATCAAAAAAGAAGGACAGGCATCTGGCTGTTATCTTTGTTTACATCTTCAAGGCCTTTGATTCAGTTTCTCGCTCACATATGTTCAGCATACTTTCATTATTATGGATTCCTGATGAAATTATTGCAGCAATCAGATCAGTATACAATGGTTTGACAACATTTGTGTCTAGTGTTGATGGTGAATCAGAACCATTTGGGATATTATGGGGATTATTGCGCGTCCTCCAAGGAGACACACTTGCACCGTTCTTGTTCATAATTCTGGTTGACTATGTTCTACACATGTCCTTACTAATACCAGGTCGAGCGAACTCGGACTGTGGAAATGAGATCCTTTCAGGCTTACTGATTCTCCATAGTTGTCGCAATTTTGTTTCTCCCAAGTTCAGTATCCCTTTCAAGTTGATCTATATATGTTATGGCTGGTCATCCACGTCTACGCATTCCATGAGTTGGTTGCCAGAAAAGTAAATCTGGTATGACCTCGTCTTTACTTCACCAGCAGTGTCCACTGAATCATAATATGCGTTCATGGAGGCTGGTTGATACAGGTGGTATTGTACCATAAAGCTCAGCGTTTGTCAAGTGTTGTCTCCAGCTGATGTTTAGGGCTGCTAACTTATATGTCCTTTTTGCTACTCTCTATCCATGATCCAATGTACTGCAAGTCGTCGACCTTCCTTAGTTGATTAATATCAATGGTTGTCAAGTTTCTATCAACATTAAAAGTCATGAATGCGGTCATGGTAGCATTTATATGCAATCCAACCTCCTTAACATCCATCTCCACTTTATTTAGTAGAAGCTGTGCATCTGATACGCATGTCCTTAGATAATCATAATGATGATGGGGCGATAGTAACTCCACCTACCAAGTACCTAACTGATCTAGACTTGGCTGATGACAGTTTTGATAATTAATTTTGAAAGTTCTCAGCAAGTCTCTGACCGGATGAGAATACGCTCAAATTATGGTATGCTTGAGAGTGTGGATGACTTCTGTTACCTGGGATCATGGATCCGGAAGTCAAGTCTTCGAATATGTAAGGGAAAGGCATGGGCAGCCTTGAATGGGCTTTCCAGGATTTGGAAGTTGCAGATAATTAATCGGAAACTTAGGTGCGATTATATAGAGCAGCAGTAGTTCCAGTACTCCTCTATGGGAGTCCATGCTGGGGTCTGGCTGCTGAGGGCACCAAATCTCTGGATGGCACATTCACAGGAATGCTACGCCGGGTTCATTGTGTCAAGTACAATGCACACATCTCCAACCAGACACTATATAACATTGGAGGTGTCTCATTGGTTCCCCCAAGCTTGACACTAGAACAAAATCGCCTCCGCTTTGCAGGACATTGCTTTCGCCGTGAGGACCAGCCAGTGCATAATCTTGTACTTTGGCAGCCTCATGGAGTGAATAAGCATGGTGGACAGCCCATGACTTTCTTGACACGCATCTTAAAGGACACTGGCCTTTAAGATGCGGATGATCTAGCAAATGTCATGGATGATAGGGAGTTGTGGTGGCGCAATTTTGTCGACAAGCTGGCACAGCATTCTTAAAAAAGCAGCTGCAATGCAGCATGCCGATCCTAGTAGTAGTACTGTTACCACAATCATCTGCTTTGTCGAAGGCAAGTCGGCAACCACATCCTACATTGCCAATGCGAACATTATCAGTCTGCCCCTTCGGTGCACTTGAACTACTAGCTGGGAGTGTCGAGTGGAACATGAGTTTAGCATTAAACTCCATTACACTCTC
Organism: Nemertoderma westbladi; assembly: GCA_032718475.1. Taxonomy (NCBI): domain Eukaryota; kingdom Metazoa; phylum Xenacoelomorpha; order Nemertodermatida; family Nemertodermatidae; genus Nemertoderma; species Nemertoderma westbladi. The sequence goes on from JAUCBJ010003761.1 coordinate 13,623, forward strand.
TGAAATTCAAATTTTATAAATCAAATTTGATTGCCCTCGCGCTTTTTTTTCACTCATTGACATTTTATGACATAAAACCTGTTAAATACTGAAACTAAATACACCCAGAGAGAATATTGGAATTTCGGTCAATTAAAATAGTGAGAAAACTCTTTTCATTTGAATATTTTTTAATCGAAAACATGCAATCAATATGTTACTATGTACAACGCGATTTGAAACCTGTATGACTTGATAAAACAGGTTCTATTGGTTCTATTGGTTGCTTAAAACATCATATCTATCATTATTCAATAAAATAATTTATCCAAACAGTTTGAATACCTTTACTATGCAGATAGGCCTACATAAAAAAGTGCATGATATATCAAGGTACTGAAAAGATTAGTATGAATAGAGGTGGCATGACCGCCAGAGCCCACCTCTGTCCGAAAATCCATTTGAATGATAGTTCGTAAAATAACACAAGATCAATTTTAATTCATTTTAATTCAATTTATAATTATTATTATAATTATTATAATTATAATTATTATTATAATTATTATAATTATAATTATTATAACAATTAATTGATTTATAGTGTATTGATAAGAGAGAGTATCTGAAAGAACTAATTGTCTCCACTTTCATTTGATCGAAACTGCCCTCGTGTATAGTGATTTACACTGATTGGCATTTTAGGGAAAACATTTTCAACTGATTCAATGATTTATTTACATTTAAATTATTAGAAACCAATCATTTCACTATTTTCCATGAATTTAGTGACACAGTTTAACAATTTACATCGAATATACTTAGTTTGTTAAACATTTCTTAAACCTGCTTTATCATTGCCATTCTCATCAGTCACCCCAATATCCCCTATTTCAATGATTTCTAAAAGCTCCATTATATCTGCCAACAAGTTCAAAACCTTCAAATTATTATTTCTGCGAAAAATAAAAATACAATATAATATTTTGTCAGGGGCGTATGCTGTTTGAAATAATCATATTGCTAAAACAATAATATTAAGTTACTTTGTATTATTAACGTTGGACATTAAGTGTTTTATAATTATTGCTTAGAATTATAGTAGGGCAGGATAGAAGTAATGGTACCGCTAGGATTCCTACTGATGTAAGCTTACTCCAAATCAATGAGTATTCGATTGTAAGCAATTATATTAAACAGTTTTATAAGTAGTACTGCACTCTAGGGTTATAGTTTGCTACAAGTCTTGGTTGGGCGCGAGGGTGGTTGAGTGAGGGGGTTGGTTTTGCGTGGATAGGTTGAGGATCGTGGCGGTGGCCGGTTTTGGGGGGTGCGATGGTTTTTGGATGGGCGATTGGATTTTGCGAGGGGTTGATTGTATGAAGAATTAACAATATCTTCTATTCCACGGAAACACTTCCCGAATTTGTCGAAAACTGTCACCCACCTGAAATTAACCAAATCCATCTGAATGCCCACTATGACAATCTAATTATCCGACACAGCTGATCAGACTTCGCAGGGGATCTTATAAATATAGATAACATTAAACAACGGACAAGATGTCTAATCACCTGGGTTCACAGATACACTTAGTGGAGACATGACAGCTCGATGGTTTTTGCGTTTTGCGCTGTTACAAAAAAACCAAAAGCGCTGAGATTGACAACGCCAGCGTTTTCAGAGTACAGTCACCGCGCAATGTCTATCTCACAACCGTGCTTCACCCTGCAACTTTACAATTAAAGTATTTTGTAAGTTATCTTTGTTATCAATTCGTACTACTCTAGGTCTGTTGCCATATTTGGCTAATCTTTAGCTTACTACTACTATGATCGGCATGCTGCATTGCAGCTTCATTATATATATATTAAGAATGATGTGCCGTCTTGTCGACAAAATTGCGCCACCACATCTCCCTATCACCCATGACATTTGCCAGATCATCCGCATCTTCAAGGCCAGTGTCCTTTAAGATGCGTTTCAAGAAAGTCATGGGCTGTCCAGGTCCACCATGCTTATTCGCTCCATGAGGGCGCCAAAACACAAGGTTATGCACTGACTGGTCCTCACGGGGAAAGCAATGTCCTGCAAAGCGGAGGCGGTTCTGTTCAAGTGACAAGCTAGGGAAGATTAATGGAACACCTCCAATGTTGTATAGAGTCTGATTAGCATTTATATATTTTTTAAACATTATTACCAATTATTTTATGATAATTTTCAATACTTGTAAAAAAGCATAGAAATCAAGTTTTCTTCGACCGTTAGAGCTAACATTTAAGGTTGCAAGGCATAGATGCCCCCTGGTTAGACCCTTCAAACCATTCGTGACGAATCGAAAACTGTCTTGGCCCACATGCAGGGATCGAACCCACGACCTCCAGATAGAATGGAAATCCATGCAACCACTACACCAAGGTGGAACCTAACTAACCTATGTATATATATATATATATATATATAATTCTTTAATAAGCCTCTAACACAAAATTATTGAACTAGCCAATATTATTAAGGTTGGAACTGAAATTAAATGTTAATCAATAAAATTATGAGTTTTGGTATGTTTTTAACAAACGGAAACTAAGCATATCAGCAGGTATACTCATCGAGTAGCCTGGAAACTGATGAGGCTAATAAGTAGGTTCATATCTTGAAGAACCTGTTTAAGAATAACGGTCTGCTCGAAGCGATTGGGACATTCAAAAATGAAATGAGTTTCAGTTTCTGGAAGACCACAGAGACAATTTTCAGTGTCAATATCATTATAAACTATATATAAACTATTATAAACTATATACTACAGTATAATTTAAATAGAACATTAGTGCAAAAAATATAAACTATAATTAATTAAATTACAGAATGCATGAATACGGGTTGAGTTAGGCCATCGTAATAAGTTGTATTACCGGGCCTTGGTTAAAGCGGAAAATTTACAGAATATATTAAGTGACTGAGTGGTTTATATTTATTGAAAAATATTATATATTTTATTTATTTGTATGGAATTAATTTCGCACTTTCAAATTGCCAGGGCGACAAATTTTCAAACTTTATATCGCAGTGCGACATTATTTCTCAGTAGGTACCTACGCCATTAGATTCGCCCTTGTTCATAATTAGCACCTTAAAGCTTTTACGGCCCTCGTTTTGTTATTTCCCTCACTGTCACTGAGGAAATAAAATCACTCGTTAACGCTATAAAGTGCTGGGGTATTTTATGAACAATGACGTATATAGTTAATATATATCCGACGTATATAGTTAATATATATCCGACGTATATAGTTAATATATATCCGACGTATATAGTTAATATATATCCGACGTATATAGTTAATATATATCCGACGTATATAGTTAATATATATCCGACGTATATAGTTAATATATATCCGACGTATATAGTTAATATATATCCGACGTATATAGTTAATATATATCCGACGTATATAGTTAATATATATCCGACGTATATAGTTAATATATATCCGACGTAAATAGTTAATATATATCCGACGTATATAGTTAATATATATCCGACGTATATAGTTAATATATATCCGACGTATATAGTTAATATATATCCGACGTATATAGTTAATATATATCCTAAAGTCGTGTTCAAAGTTCATATATTGGTTGACCTTTAACTCTAGTGGATCGAGCTGAGAGTAGATCAGATTTTTATTTTGAAAACAATTATTGATAATTTTATAGCTAAACGTGCTAAGCTTTATTGTGCATTTATTGACCTAAGAAAAGCGTTTGATTGTGTAGATAGAAGTGCTTTATGGGTAAAATTAACGAGACTTGGTTTTTTAATGTAATAAAAAGTATGTACAGTGCAGTTAAATCACGAGTACGTGTAGATGGGGAACTTTCTGGTGAGTTTATATGTTGGTTGGGCGTGAGGCAGGGCGAATGTCTTAGTCCATTGTTATTTAATCTATTTTTAAATGATTTAGAATCTGAATTGGCTGCAAATGGTATTCAAGGTATCTCAATTGGCACATTTAAACTTTTAATGTTGTTGTATGCCGATGACATTGTGCTGATGGCAAACTCAGTTAATGATTTACAACATGCATTTGATATATTGGGTAGTTATGGTGACTATTGGTCTCTTACGGTTAACCTTGACAAATCTAACGTTGTTGTATTTAGGAAAGGGGGACAAGTGGCCTCCCATGAAAAATGGAAATATAAGGGTCATAATGTTAAAGTGGTGTGTGAATATATGTATCTGGGAGTATTATTTACTTGTGGGGGCAGCTTTGCCTGCGCTCAGAAAAATCTGGCTAACAAAGGGGAAAAAGCTAATTTTTCGTTAACAAAGTATTTGGCTAATTTTCCCACCACGGATTTCATTACGGCTTGTGATTTATTTAATGCATTTTTAAGCCAATTTTGACATATGGTTGCGAAGTTTGGGGTTTTTGTTCATCAGTTGATACAGAACGTGTCTTATTAAAATTCTTAAAGAACCGCCTTGGAGTGAAGGTAACAACCCCAAACTTCATGGTTTACGGTGAATATCTGGCATTTTTCCGCTAGAAATTGAAAGATACTGTAGGATTATAAAGTATTGGTTAAAGTTACTAAGGTGTAATGACACTAGATTAGTTAAACAGGCCTATATTTTGCAATTGAATGAACTAAATACTGGTAGAACAGGGGATGGTGGAAATTGGGCTATCTCGGTGCGTAATTTACTAAATAATCTGGGATTTACTTGGGCGTGGGAAAGACCCGGGGACATATTAAATGAGAGGAAATTCATTCTAAATGTTCGTGAACGACTATGTGTACAGTTCGTACAGGGTTGGTGGGGTGCCATCGAGCGGTCGCCGAAGGGTATGCTCTATAGCAAGAGGGATTTCAGTTTGGAGAATAACCTATCTATGTTGAGAGGTCACGCAGGTCTTAGTAGGTTGATTTCCAGGTTCAGGTGTTCGTCACATGCACTTCTGATCGAGAGCGGCCGGTGGTATAAAATACCCAGAGAATCGATAATCTGCCCGGTTTGTAATAAATATGATATAGAGGATGAATATCATTTTTTGTTGGTGTGTGATGGTTATCGAGATCTGCGCATGAAGCACTTCTCTGGGAGCTACAATGTGAATCCTACTATATTGAAATACCATGAGCTAATGGGGGCAACTACCAGGGAAAAACTACTAAAGTTAGGTCGTTACCTTAACGAGGCTTTTCGCGTTAGGGAGAACATTATGCAATGTCGTTCCATATTATAATATTCATATCAATTATTTTTGTGGGAATTATACAGTATGTGCTTTCGTCAGTTTATTTTTCAAACCTAACATTTATTTTTTATATTAGTAGATTTTCTTTGTGCTTATTATCTCCTTATAGTTTTATTTGTGCAATTAATTGTGCGGTCACTAATAGCCTTAATTGGTTGATGTGCCTATTATACAATCAATCTTTATCTTGACAGCATGGATATGAGCGACACATGGCTATAATTTAATTGTCCTTGTCTTAGCAAATAAACAATCAACCGAAGCAGAAAGCAACCCATTTCAATAGCTGCTATCCGAGTCTGCCGCTCGTTTCCTACTGCCTACTGTATTGCTCACTGTTCATTAATATTATTTATTAATAGTATTTCATTAATAAAGGAAGTGAGACCAGTTGAGTTGAATTTATTATTAAAAATTGAACTTCCTTCAAGGAAGAAACAATTCATAAATAAATTAATAATATATTCATTAAATAATTATAATTTAATATCAATTTAAAATTTCCAAGCTCATTAGTTATGTATTTATTTACCAATATCCAGTAATATGACGTGTCCATTAGCGTAGACAATGACTGTACAATAATTTTATTGGTTGCTGAAAATAATGGCTTTTGAAACGCACAGACATATACAAACATACATTGCAAAATAGGGCAAAGTATGTATATAAAAATATTAACCTTCTATTTATGAATAATAAAAATGAAACAATGTAAATTATAGTATCCTCCGACCACTAGGAAACCCTCCAAGCAACATTAAAATAACTTTTCTAGAGTAGTTATAATATTTCTGCCCAACCCGGATATGAACTCCACTTTTCGCCCGGGTATATTTCATTTCATTTCATTTCAACGTTTACGCCAGTCATGCCAGCATTTATATTCTTTAAAATTAATTAAAATAAAACAAAGAACAATAAGCACATCACAATCACCATTACAAAGATATATACTGTATATATGTATAATTTCACAGATATATAATTAAAAATCCAATGAACAATATATAGTCAGAACCGTGATATCAGTCTATGTCCTTATTCCTTGTTCGGGTCATGTTTTAATAATTTTGAATAAGACATAACTTAGTCTACTCAATGCAAAAGTATTCCCTTATGCGCCTTAGTTTTCTATTGAAGGTTATATGTCGAGAGTGGAAGAAGTTTTCAATGAAGTTCCCTTGAACTTGCCGGAAGGACATTTTTTGCCACTTCAGATGATATCAACCATATCTAATGTTGCCCAAGAGTAGAAAAGTTCAAGTTGCATGATTTCATGTCCCCAGAACATGTGGTCGAAATTTCACGTTGATCCATTTAGCGGATCTTGAGAAAAGTGCACTTACCTTTAAAAGGGATTCGTGTGGAGCGGTGACCGCGCACATCTGCCCTTAAACGCAACTCCTTTCTGTGTCCTTGTTTCCTCATCCTCTGCACCCTTTCACTATATGAGATGTCCTTCAATTTGTCTGACTTTGTCCATTGCTTCCTTTGAGTATTCCCTTTCCTACTGCGCCTCATTACTGGAATACAATTTGATGCTGCATGCTTCAAAATATTCTCAATCTGTTTTGTATAATTTTCAAGTTGCTTTATGGACCAATTTACACTGTTCACTTCATATGTTTTGTTAAGCACCAAATCTCTGTTACCTCATTTTGGTATTTTGCCACTTTTTCCTTAGATGCGCTTCCCCAGTTGAATCTTTTTAACCTAATAGTAATTCATTTAATTTTCAAATTGCTCTTGGCAGTGCTGACCCCCAGGACAGCCAAGACTGGTACATGATCTGAAAAGTTAATGGCTGAGTGAAATTTTAATGTAGCCCCTCTTGTTACCTTCGCCGATTCACTAACTGGCAACACTATGTGGTCTATGTATGACATCCCTACGTCTCCCCTATAAAATGAATAGCATGGTCCTTTGAAAACAGTATGTGTGTCAACTGCAGTTAAACTATAAGTTACAATTATCTAAAGGCAGCACACTGCCGCCTTTATAAACTTTGTCCTGAATGCAGGAGAACGTTAAAGGCAGAAGTGTGCCGCCTTTTTTGAGTATTGGTACGCTAACGGTTAAACCGAATATCAGATTTGCGGAGGAACATGAATCATAATAACTACATATACATACGTACATAAAAACACACACCCATATACACCCCTACTCCTAAATTACATTAATTCGATATAAATATTGACATTCGGGCAACATACCATACATAATTTTGCAAGGACTCATTGTTATTTTCCCTAACAGATAAATTATTATTAATTTCCATAATTATTAATCAATATTAATAAAATAAAAGTGTTTCAAACATCTAGCCTACATGTCCGATTTCTTAGAACTCAAATCCAAAGGAGTTTCATGTTCACCTTTCTGTGACATTCTCTTTCCACTTTTATCTTTACATCTATCACAACAAGTAACAGGGATTATAAATGGAAATGGTAGCGGTATTGGTATAGGAATGATAGTAAAGAACGGGAAACCATGGTTACAACCGGTTGATGTAAATTTTGGAACCCATGGTTTGTCCTTTGAATTCATATCAACAACTCGTTCTGCCACTTTATCCTCTGAATACATATGGTAACTGCTACTTTCGCATTGGTTTTGAGTTACATTTTGGGATTTAGATACATCATGGCAATGTAAACCTTGCTCACAATAGATTCGCTTTGTTACGTACTTTATGGCTGGATATTGTGAACATCCCTCAACTTTTCTGAGGCGTACATTTCCAGAAAGATGAGTATTTGTATCAGTAGCTTCTTCTAATACTGTTCTTGTCATTGCTGGTACACAGTTGGGCCCATTATTAATGTTATTGTTGGGTCGATTTCCAGCTGGGAGCATCATTCTTTCTGTTATTAAGAAGTTTGGATACTTTGTGTTTGGTATTCCTTCAAATTCATCTGAAGTAACTTTATTCACTGGATAATGTTTGTCAAATTTTCTATCAATAGGATTAGCAGATGTAATTAATTCAGATTCATTATTTACTTCACCATATTCCGAATTTGTGTGGTGGGCAGTAATATTTTTATTGCTGAACCGATCCAGGGACTTATCTTTGTCATCGTTTTTATCTGCATAGATTTTCTTTATGTGTGATTTGGTTTCATTTTTTTCATCAATCACGTGTTTCTTATGCTCATCTTCACTCGTGGGATTATCTTTCTCAACTATCAAACTCTCTCTCATTTTGTTGGGTTTTATAAAATGAGAGACCTAAATATCAACAGATAATAAATTATTAACTTGCGATTTTATATAATATTTTTTCGAAATAATTCTCTTTGCTTGTTTGCCTTTGACTGCAGGAATTCCCTCAAAAATTGGAAACCCCATAGTTGTTAAACTTACAGTTATTAAACCTTTAGTAACTTATCTTATCGACTACATTACATCAATGCGCAACTTCTTGAATTTACAACAACCACACGCCCCGCCCCACCCCCACCCGCCTTACAAACCCATCCTTGCACACAGATCCCAGTAAGTGATAGCCATCCAAAATTCATCAACTTTCTCAGATTGTAGGTTAATTTTACTATATAACTTCCTAAAAGAACTCGTCCTTCATTCCACTTGCCACATCTCCAACCAGACACTATATAACATTGGAGGTGTCTCAATTTTTCCCTCAAGCTTGACACTAGAACAAAGCCTCCTCCGCTTTACAGGACATTGTTTTCTACGTGAGGACCAGCCTGTGCAACTATCTTTTGCTTTGGCAGCCCCATGGAGAAAATAAGCATGGTGGACAGTCCATGACTTTCGTGAGACGCCTCCCAAAGGGCTCAATGGTCTTGAAGATGCGGATAATCTCACGAAAGTCTTGGGGGGTAAGTAGGTGTGGCGGTGCAACTTTGTTGATAAGCCGGCATAGCATTATTAATTAATGCACGCTGCATTTTGTCAATTGTGTCAAGTTACCAATTTTGGATTGCATGGTGGTGACAAATTTTTTTGTTAATCTGACATAGCATCTCAATGTGCAGTTTCAATGCAGCAGGCCGATTATAGTAGTAGTAGTAGCCACAAAGCCTTCAGATTGCATGTCCACTAACAAGAAACTGTAGCTCAAATTAGACCGATTGGACATCAGTCATCATGGACGCATGTGCTCAGAAGAAGACCTCCACATGGCGGATAATAACTCCAACCTGAAGCTAAACCCTCATAAATAACCAAATAGCCAAAGACTCTGACTAAGAGTTTAAGGATAGTGGAGTTGGTTGTCAAGTTTAAGGTAGTGGAGTTGGTTGTCAAACTTCCCCAAAGTCGCTCAGGACTATCACACTGACCATCGCCATCAAGACTATGTTTGTTGAGACTGCTCAACAACATAACTTACAGATATCCTCCCCGATGAAAACCATGACAGCCTCGCTATTGGTTATGGGCTTGTCCCACTGGATGTCTCTGCCGGCTTTACAGGCTGTAATGCCTGATCTACATGTATAGTGCCTTACCATTGTAACTAATAGCGACTTATCTTAGCTATTTAAATTTTAGTAGCTGACCTTTTTATATTAATTTTAGTTAAGTTACCTTAGTCATGTAACTCTTAGTAACCTATCTTTGCTATGTACCTGTACTCCCCCTTAGTAACTTACTTAGTACTTACCTTATCTTACCTATGTAACTCTTAGTGTCTTTTTTTTTTTACTTACATTTTTTTTATTAGTCATGGAATTTGTAAATATATTTAATATCAAAGCACAAGTAGTTGTGTGATCGAAGTTGTTCTCTACTATACAGTTTCTTTGCGGTCAGGGCTACATATTTTGAAATGAGATCCTTCCAGGCTTCCCGATTCTCCATAGTTGTCGCAATTTCGTTTCTCCCAAGTTCAGTATCTCTTTCAAGTTGATCTATATATGTTATAGCCGGTCGTCCACTGCTACGATTTCCTTGTGTTCTTAGTATCTAACGCTTGCTATTTAACCCTTAGAAGATAACCTTCGATATGTACATCCTTAGTAACTTACTATAATGCTATGTTTATGTAACACATAATTTATTTACCTAGCTATATTTATCTTAGTTACTTACCTTAGCTACGTCCACATCGTGACAAATCTCGCAAGTGTGTTTCCGTTTAAACATCGCCCTTCGACATGCCGAGAAACAAGTCTCTGAACAGAACCAAGTCTTATGGGGATGTCGGGTTTGAGAAATTGGGAAAATGCTCGATTGCAGTTTGTTCTCGCACCAGTTACAACTCAATTCTTCCGCCATTCCAATTATTTAATTATCTCAAACTTTTAGTACACGACACTGTATTCCAAATATATTATGAAAATTTATATATTTAACCTTGTATATATTAGATAGTAGAACTATAGTATTACTATTTTTTATTGGTGCATTTTAATTAATACAGTAATATATTAGCTATTATTTATACATATATTTTATTATAAAATTATCCCAGTTTAGAGAGGAGTTGGTTATACCCTGTAGTATGACATTTTAGTTTACTCATATGTATATGTATAAGTTATGCACACACATATACATACATAAAAGTACGTATATATGTACAGAAAAAATGACATAGGACGGCAATAATCAGGATCCAATAAGTGGTAATACATTCAGAATATAATAATTGAGAATAATTATACTGAGTTTATGAAATATTTCAAAAATTAGGATGAATTCAGAACAAAGTTAATGTAATACTGTAACAAACTACGTATCAACCAGGCAATATTATTCGTTTTAATATTAATATTTTTCGCTCAATACTAATTTAATCTCAGAAGAGCTATTAAACAATAATTTTTAAGATGTTTTTATAAATTGATGTCCCTTTAAAGATATAACAGCGGATACATAAACAGCAGAGTTATAACGAAACGCCTTTGTTTGTCTACCGTTACTATTGGTGAGTGAGACACGTAATCCTATTGGATAAAGTTTGCCCGCCAAAGGCTGTACCTGGGGTCCGTCCATGGGGGTGGCTTGTTACAAGCGACACTGGAGACCAGCACTCGTGTTACCGCTAGCACTACACGCTGGAGTAACCCGAGTCTATCCCCATAAATTATTTGTTACTACGTCCAGGAAATAAGATTCTTGTAGTAACGCGATACACCAATGTTACTACTACGAACCCGCGCAACCTGATACTAGTTCTGTGAACTTCATTTATAAATTTGGTATTAAGATTTGCTTAGGTTTCAAATACTTCCCAAGGTTTCGGGTTTTTATAAAACTGATAATTTTGTAAGGCTTTGAAGGACAAATACAAACGAACCATTTCAAACAAGGAATAAATTGTAAACGTAAAATAATTAATTATATTCTCACATTGAGGTGTGACATTCTCATTACTACGGAGCTCCTAAAGGGATATTTGGGAAAATATATATTTTTTTCCAAAGTTGTGCGCACAACTTAGGTTCTTGTGCGCAGAACTAACTTATTATATTGCGTAAAGGGATGCTTAGAGGTGACCCCCCCCCCCCCCCCCCCCCCCCCGCCCACCAATAACTGGAACTTGTATTATTCCCGCATTCTCCAATGGGACTGAATTGACACCTCAATGGGATTTAATAAATTCCCACAAAAGGGACATTGATTCGCATGTGGGGGAACCTAAGTGTCCTATATAATTGGGACCTCATCATAACGCGTTTGTAATATCACAATATATCCGCATACAGTTTTAAGGCATATCACCAGTACTCATCGAACCGGCACCATGTGATGTGTCAGCATTGTCAATTACAATTTTGCGGCTCGCCAACACCTTATTGTCCTGCATCCTTGGGAATCTGATGATCAAGTATGTAACAACTGTCTGACCTCCAATTTTTGTTGATTGGTTGTGGTAAATTCACTATCGATTTGTTAAATCCAACCCTCAATCACTATGTTAACATACAGCTTAATACAAGTTATAGAAGACATCGTGACATTGATCGTGACTCGACTCGACATGACTTAATCGGTCGCATTATTGCACTGCAAACCACCATGATAAAATACCAGCCAACTGCCATGTCGCAGTTGATGTAACTCTTTAAGCACACCGCATGCCGAGTACCTGGACATGCCTCAATGTTAGTGCAATGAATACCCCTTACTGAATTGAAGATTAGAGGATTCTGAAATTAAAAAAACAAAAAAGCAAAGCAAAGTTCACTTCGTCTTTAGAACAGGGTATATACACTGAGAGGCATTTGAACTATACTCGTAATCGCAAAAAGAATATGTTATTCATTTAGCAACCATTTATTTTTTTATGGCAAGCCAGATATTCGCACTGGGTTGTGGATAGTCCCCTTTATAGCATTCATAGCAAAACGAAATTTCCGGTTCAAACCACGACCTTGTGCATGCGAATGAAAGAGAGATTATTTATTTTTTCCCATATAAACATATACATTATAATAAATGCACACATAATTAATGTAATATATTTCAGTATATATATAAATATAAATATAATATATATATATAGGTAAATGAGGGTAGCCTAATAGCATTGCTAGTGAACGGCAGCCCACCAGGGAGGGTGGATGGATTGGATATTCCAGAGGAAGGGATGGGACAAGGATATACAGTAGTTAGATTATAATAGGGTAAGATATCATAGGGTTAGGATAGGGCAGGGTAGGTTAGGATAGGAGGATAGGGTAGGACATGATATGATAGGGTAGGATAGGATAGAGTAACTATGGACACAACTATGGAGAATCGGGAAGCCTGGAAGGATCTCATTTCCACTGTCCGAGTTCGTTCGACCTAGTAGTAGTAGTAGGATAGAGTAAGATAGGATAGGGTATGATAGGAGGATAGAGTATAGGATAGGATAGGGTATGATAGGAGGATAGAGTATAGGATAGGATAGGGTATGATAGGAGGATAGAGTATAGGATAGGATAGGGTATGATCGGAGGATAGAGTATAGGATAGGATAGGGTCTGTTAGGAGGATAGAGTATAGGATAGGATAGGGTATGATAGGAGGATAGAGTATAGGATAGGATAGGGTATGATAGGAGGATAGAGTATAGGATAGGATAGGGTATGATAGGAGGGTAGAGTATAGGATAGGATAGGGTATGATAGGAGGATAGAGTATAGGATAGGATAGGGTATGATAGGAGGATAGAGTATAGGATAGGATAGGGTATGATAGGAGGATAGAGTATAGGATAGGATAGGGTATGATAGGAGGGTAGAGTATAGGATAGGATAGGGTATGATAGGAGGATAGAGTATAGGATAGGATAGGGTATGATAGGAGGATAGAGTATAGGATAGGATAGGGTATGATAGGAGGATAGGATAGAGTATAGGATAGGATAGGGTATGATAGGAGGATAGAGTATAGGATAGGATAGGGTATGATAGGAGGATAGAGTATAGGATAGGATAGGGTATGATAGGAGGATAGAGTATAGGATAGGATAGGGTATGATAGGTGTATATAGTATAGGATAGGATAGGGTATGATAGGAGGATAGAGTATAGGATAGGATAGGGTATGATCGGAGGATAGAGTATTCTATAGGATAGGGTATGATAGGAGGATAGAGTATAGGATAGGATAGGGTATGATAGGAGGATAGAGTATAGGATAGGATAGGGTATGATAGGTGGATAGAGTATAGGATAGGATAGGGTATGATAGGAGGATAGAGTATAGGATAGGGTATGATAGGAGGATAGAGTATAGGATAGGATAGGGTATGATAGGAGGATAGAGTATAGGATAGGATAGGGTATGATAGGAGGATAGAGTATAGGATAGGATAGGGTATGATAGGAGGATAGAGTATAGGATAGGATAGGGTATGATAGGTGTATATAGTATAGGATAGGATAGGGTATGATAGGTGTATATAGTATAGGATAGGATAGGGTATGATAGGAGGATAGAGTATAGGATAGGATAGGGTATGATAGGAGGATAGAGTATAGGATAGGATAGGGTATGATAGGAGGATAGAGTATAGGATAGGATAGGGTATGATAGGAGGATAGAGTATAGGATAGGATAGGGTATGATAGGAGGATATAGTATAGGATAGGATAGGGTATGATAGGTGTATATAGTATAGGATAGGATAGGGTATGATAGGAGGATAGAGTATAGGATAGGATAGGGTATGATAGGAGGATAGAGTATAGGATAGGATAGTCTAGGATGTGTTAGAAGTGCCGAATGAGTAAAAAGCAAATACGGTCGACTGCGATTTTTTGGCATTATCTGTTATATTAATTAATTATCTATACATAAATTTATATTGTTATTTATTTGTGTTTTATAAATTTTATTTATATTAGGTATTTTAGGTTTCAATGGAGAAGTACTACCCCAGACAATAATGGCGTACTGGATATATGAATAAATGAGTGCGAAAAATAGCATTCGCAGGATGTGTGGCGGAAAAATGTGGCGAAGCCTGTAAAATATTCCCGAAGATTTATAAATCTTTCTCAATATATAAGATATATGTTCTTTAAAATTTAATTTACTGTCAATTAAAACTTCCAAATACTTTGTATATGATACTTTTTCTATTACATAATTTTTAATTTTTACTTTTGGCAGAGACTCCTGGGAATGGGATGAGTTTGTGAACAAGGTATATTCAGTTTTTTAGGTTCAGTGATAATTTAATATCATCCAACCATTCAATAATATCAATAATGTCATGATTTACAGAGTTAATAAGTGTTGGTAAATTTTTTATGGACTTTAACAGACTTGTATCATTCGCAAAAAAGGGTTGTCAATGTTTATTTTACCCTTCAAATAATAATATATTTATAGAATAGATAAAGATAAAGATGTATAAAATAGAAATAAACATGAGTAGATACTAATATAAGGTAAGTTCTACATAAATGGGTACTGGAGAACAGCCAAATAGCAGGGCTAGTAAAGGGCTGCTCATCAGGAGGACGGGATTATATAAAATGTAAATATGTAACATTTGATAGATTGGACGTAGTAAGTAGTAGTTTGAAGTAATAGTATACTGTAGGGTGTTGCAGATGCAGAAGAGAGAGGTTAAGAAGAAGATGGCATATAGATAGATAGGAAAATGTAGGTAAGGTAGAGTAGAAAGTAGATAGATAAGAATAGGAAGGATAGCTTTTTTTTATGGTAATTAGTTGGGGCAGACTGCGATTTTTTAAGATTAGAGCATTTTTAACATTATTTTAACATCTTACTTAGAGGGAGTGTATGTGTTGTATCTGATAAGTATACAGTATAGATTATGTTTATAGTGGTTACCACTGTAATACTAATGTTTGGTTTAAGGCTTTTCAGGAAGCTCACAATATACTTACTGCTGTACTGCTGTACAGCATACTCTCTGCATTATATTATATATGATAATATTGAGTATATAACATGGCGCTATGAGATAGAGAAACAAGCGGGGATCCGGATGACATCGACGTAACCCTGAACTTAAATCCAGAGGATGTTGACACCCTCAACCGCAACGAACTAAAACACCATCTGCATAATGTCGGTATCGTGTTCAATGACAAAACGTCAACACGTGTACTTAAACAAAAACTCGTGGGTTTCCTGAACGACAATAATACACTGACAACTGACACACAAACGGGTGGTCCCGGCATTGCGGAACTTCTTACAATTCAGCAGGAGGCAATGTTCCGCCAATGAAATATTGCAGCATCAAGAGCTGCGATTCGAGTGTATGGTGAAAGTTGCACGGGCACAACCAGAGACATAAACGCTCCAAACCGCCATCATCTTACCGACCTACAGCTCACTGACCACCGGGAGAGCTCCAGTACGAAAGTTACTATCCGTGCTCCCGCTGTCCTCGAGGCTGAGATCGACTATAAAAGATTTAAACGCTGGGAAACCACTTGGTGCAACTACACTCGCGTTACGAGCATCGAAGCGAAAGCACATGAAGAACAGGTTTCAACCTTCTTTTCATACTGTAGTGCAGACTTTTTCAATAGTATGCAATTAAGCTATTAAGCAGTATGCAATTAAGCACGCAATTCATTTGCGTGCCCAGCAGAATATAACAGTCGATTGTTACAAACTGGTAAGGAAACGTCAAGACGAAAAGGAGAGTTTCGAGGACTATTATATTCAGCTCTGTGAGATGGCTGATGACGCTATACTCGAAAACATGATGAAGGATGACTGGGTTACAAACATAATAATCTGCGGCATCCGCAATGACGAGACACGGCAGGTACTACTGAGTAAGAAACCTGCCCTTTCATAGGACAAAACCGTGGATTACTGTATGAATCGAGAGCTCGAAGTTCGCGATGATGAGAGGCTTAAACAGAAAGTCTGCGCCGTTGGTGCGAAACATTTCGGCCGAGGGCGTGATGTAAATCGGAACGGAAGTGACCGAAGTAAAAGTCGCGGACGTGGCCAAAGCGGATACAACAATCCGGTAACCAAATGCTGGAATTGCGGTGGCATCTGACCTCACAGGAGGGATAAACCCAGCCCAGCCACCAACATACACTCAAAAAGTGTAAACGTAAAGGGCACTACCCCAGAATGTGCACGCAACCGAAAAATTCCATGAACAGCAAGAAATCTGGAGCACTTATTATCGGTTTTATTAACAGAGCGGGACGGTGTAATATACCAATAATCTCGATAGAACTCAGATATTTTAACATAAAACTACTGACTAATGTCGATTGCATAGCGGATACCGGATCCGAGGCAACTGCCGCCGGACCATACCTCTTCCGACGACTGGGAATCTCACAGCGGAATCTAAAAGAGTCTGACGTACTGCTACAAACTGCCGATGGATCGCAGATTGATTGCCTCGGCCGAATCGAACTTACCCTAGAACTCACCAGGAGACAAACTCGAGAATGGGTTTACATATGCGAGGGGATGAAGAAGGACGTCTTCATGTCCCTCACCGCCTGTACACAATTGAAAATAGTACATGATGAATTCCCAATCCTATTGCATTCCTATCAAAGTAACACAGTCGCCATTCTCAACAAGATTCTGTCCGACACCAGCAAAGTTAAACTTAAATTAATTAATGACTTTGAGGATGTATTCAACAATAAGGAACTACAGGCTATGGGCGGCCCTCCAATGAAGATAGAAATGATCGAAGATGCCAAACCTTTCGCTATTCACTCCGCCCGCTCAATCCCATTCGCTCACTGTGAGAAAGCCCGTAGTGAGATTGACACCATGATAAATAAGGGCGTTATTGAATGTGTCGGTGACCACGCCACTGAGTGGTGCCACCCCATGGTTGTCTATCGGAAGCCTCACTGTCCCGGTGAGGTACGGATTACCATTGACCTTACCAAACTCAAAGGACAGGTGAAACGCCCTGTCCACAATGCCAGAACGCCATTCGATATCGCTTCTCAATGAGTTCCCAGAGCGTGATGCTTTACAGTTCTTAACGCAAAGAGTGGTAGACTGGCAAACAAAAGACTGGCAACTCGAACTTGTGGAGGAGTCCAGAGATTTAACGACATTCATAACTCCATGGGAGAGATTCCGGTATCTCCATGCCCCCATGGTGTTCATTTCAACCGGGGATTCCTATAAGAAGGGATCGAAAATGTTAGTAAAATAGTGGATGATATTCTCATCGAGGACGTCGACTATGAATCGCACATCGAGCAAGTTTGTACTGAATTGGATCGTTGCCGTGAACATGGTATAACATTACACCCGGGGAAATTTAAATTCGCCGAAACGTCAGTGAAGTTTGCGGGCTATATTATTTCCCAAGACTCAATTATAGCGGATCCCGATAAAACCCGCGCTATATCCGAATTCCCCACTCCCACAAACCTAACTGAACTCTGCAGTTTTATGGGTTTGACCAACCAACTCAGCGGCCGCCACACCTCTACGAGATCTCCTTAAAACGAGGAACGTTGACAAATTGGGAGGAAGTCAATGGACGGGTGATAAACGCGATCCATCAATCATCGATTACTCCGGGCGACATCCCCGGAGATGACATAGTTATCGAGGAAATACGACAAGCCGCACTCCTCGATGACGACTACCAAGAGTTGATGTGCGGAACTCTTAACGACTTCAGTCAACTCAAAAACTCATCGAAGTCTACACAACAATTTAAATCCATTCGCCAACACCTCTCAACAGAGGATGGCCTCGTACTATATGGACAATGGCTAGTCTTTCCTTTGAGCAAGAGAAGAGACGTTCTAGAACGTCTACATGCCACACACCAGGGAATGACTCAAACTAAATGCCATGCACGAGAAATTCTCTACTACCCCGGCATAACGTCTGACATCGAACATATGGTCTGACGGTGCGACCAATGCCAAGAAAGACTCCCTAGCCTCCCCAGGGAGACTCTAATGAGTGACGACCACCCTACACACCCTTTCGAATACACATCAGCTGATCTTTTTGCACTGGCGGGTCAACATTTTCTAGTGTATGCTGATATTCTATCCGGTTATCCAATTGTGGCACAATGGTGAAACAATCCCACATCGCTACAAGTATCAGCTGTTATAGGCAAGTTCTTTGTCGACCTGGGCGTCCTGACGAAATTATGAACAGATGGTGGACCACAATTCAAAGCTACTAACTTTGCGAAATTCCTCAAACATTGGGGTGTCCTATGGGCCCCAAGCACTCCGAATTTCCCGTCGAGTAATGGGCACGCCGAGGCACACGTCAAACTCATTAAAAACATGTTGGTGAAATTTCCAAACCCCAACATCCAGTCCGATAAATCCCTGGAGGCAATCTTAGAATTACGTAATACACCTCGGGAAGACGGACGTTCGCCCAATGAAATAATATTCGGCCGAACCCTTAGGTCTCGAGTACCAGCCCACCTTACGGTGTATGACCCATCGTGGAAAAAATTCGCCGATGACATCGACTCAAAACGCGCAGTAATACATCAAAAAACTATTGATTAGTACAACTCTAGTGCTTGAGATTTAGAAAGACTTAAAATCGGAGACAGAGTCAGAATCCAGGACAAAACTTCCAAACTTTGGAGACATCTGGGAGTCATAGTAAGCGTCGGAAGTCGACGCGACTACAGAGTGAAACTCGAATCCGGTCGGACATGGTGGAGAAACCGATGGTTTCTCAGACTCTCTTATGATGCACAAGCTGAGGGGGGGATGAGACAGAAGCAATAGCCACTCAACCCTCATTCAAACCGACGCCACAACCCGAACTGAGCCCACTGAGGCGCAGCCCCCGTAACCAGAATAAGAATGTGACTTTCCGGGAATAGCTGACGCATCACCCCTGAACTAGAGATGGATTAACAGTTATATGAGATGTGGGATATGAAACACTTTATTATGCATTCATTGTGTTGGTGTCAGGTGATTATAATCTTAGGAAAAATTACTTAAAAGGGGAGTTGTTGTATCTGATAAGTATACAGTATAGATTATGTATATAGTGGTTACCACGGTAACACCAGGACACCTGTTGTGTGTTTGGTTTTAGGTTTCAGGAAGTTCACAATATACTGCTGTACGGCATACTCTCTGCATTATATTATATATGATGATATTATTGAGTATATAACAGAGTGATTGAAACTACAACTGCTATCAATGGTAGCATAGATATACAGCAGAAGGCCATAATAATATTACCAAAAATTATATATATTTTGTTCAGTTAATGACTATCATATAGCGTAATACTATTAGTTATTATTGCCAAAAACGAGCAATTGAGTAGTATGGTAGGCCTACGGTGTTGAGAATCTACGGTGGTGATTTGCGGCCATATTTACTTTTGTTGATATAATTCAATTTCTTTTCCTTTTTTTCTGACTATTTGCGGCCATATTGACTTTTTCAGAAATAATAATATTTATTTTCCTTTTTTCTATTAATTGTTCCTGCATTACTTTTCCTTTTTTTCTATCAACTGTTTGGTCAATTACTTATTGTTGTTCTCTAGCGCAGTACCGGTACAGCTAGAGGCTACATGCTCACTATACAGCTATACAGTACGAACAGCTGATAGAAAAAAGGTAAAGCAATTGATGGAACAGCTGATAAAAAAAAGGTAAAGTAATTAAATTATATCAGAAAAAGTAAATGTGGCCGCAAATCACCACCGTAAGAATCAGCCAATTTCCTTTTTTAGCATTCTTTAAATGCCTTTTTTATCAATTTTCATAGTTTCATTACCTTTTTTATCATTTTTACTTTAATTTGCTTTTTTATACCAGTACCGGTAAGGGTGCGTATCAAGGCCAAACCTACTGTCTGACCGCTGGAATGTGAAAGTCATTCATTACCTTTTTTTTATCATTTTTACTTCATTTCTTTTGTAAACCATTTCTTGTACATATCGTCGCACAATTAATTCTCTGAGAAACCAGAACATCATGATGTTGTTGGAATAAGTAGACTATTTGTTTATAAGTGTAACCATGAGAGACATAAGGTTTTACCTCGCCAGACACAAAATGATTACCAGTCGTCATTTCGAATCATCTCAAGGTGCTACTGAACTCAAATAACAATTAATACAGTCAGTCAGATAGTGCTTATGCACCCTACCGGTACCGAAATAAAAAAGGAAATGAAACTAAAAATAATAAAAAAGGAAATGAAGTAAAAATGATAAAAAAGGTCATAAAACTATGAAAATGATAAAAAAGGTAATGAAACTATGAAAATGATAAAAAAGGTAATGAAACTATGAAAATGATAAAAAAGGTAATGAAACTATGAAAATGATAAAAAAGGTAATGAAACTGTGAAAATGATAAAAAAGGTAATGAAACTATGAAAATGATAAAAAAGGTAATGAAACTATGAAAATGATAAAAAAGGTAATGAAACTATGAAAATGATAAAAAAGGTAATGAAACTATGAAAATGATTAAAAAGGTAATGAAACTATAAAAATGATAAAAAAGGTAATGAAACTATGAAAATGATAAAAAAGGTAATGAAACTATGAAAATGATAATAAAGGTAATGAAACTATGAAAATGTTAAAAAAGGCAATGAAACTATGAAAATGATAAAAAAGGTAATGAAACTATGAAAATGATAAAAAAGGTAATGAAACTGTGAAAATGATAAAAAAGGTAATGAAACTATTAAAATGATTAAAAAGGTAATGAAACTATAAAAATGATAAAAAAGGTAATGAAACTATAAAAATGATAAAAAAGGTAATGAAACTATGAAAATGATAAAAAAGGTAATGAAACTATGAAAATGATAATAAAGGTAATGAAACTATGAAAATGTTAAAAAAGGCAATGAAACTATGAAAATGATAAAAAAGGTAATGAAACTGTGAAAATGATAAAAAAGGTAATGAAACTATGAAAATGATAAAAAAGG
The DNA here is from genome assembly GCA_032718475.1 of Nemertoderma westbladi. Lineage (NCBI taxonomy): Eukaryota > Metazoa > Xenacoelomorpha > Nemertodermatida > Nemertodermatidae > Nemertoderma > Nemertoderma westbladi. The sequence continues at coordinate 35,245 of JAUCBJ010003761.1, forward strand.
TAATGAAACTATGAAAATGATAAAAACGGTAATGAAACTATGAAAATGATAAAAAAGGTAATGAAACTATGAAAATGATAAAAACGGTAATGAAACTATGAAAATGATAAAAAAGGTAATGAAACTATGAAAATGATAAAAAAGGTAATGAAACTATGAAAATGATAAAAAAGGTAAATGAAACTATGAAAATGATAAAAAAGGTAATGAAACTATGAAAATGATAAAAAAGGTAATGAAACTATGAAAATGATAAAAAAGGTAATGAAACTATAAAAATGATAAAAAAGGTAATGAAACTATGAAAATGATAAAAAAGGTAATGAAACTATGAACATGATAAAAAAGGTAAGAAAAAAGAAACCCGTAAGATTAAAAATAATTATATTTACGATATTATAAGATAACTTATTGCCTGATTCTTACTGGTATTGCCCTTACTTGCCCTTACTGGTATTCGTACTGGTCTTACTGGTATCGAAAGACAACGGGTTTAACCACTTCTTCTTCCCACTCAATTACCTGATGGACTTGTTCGCTCGGGAGTCTTTCTTGTAAAGGCCAAGATGGGAATTTATAGAATACCAGGTGACTTGTCTCAAATTTACCGAGGTCGATTTGGTGCTGGGGATGCATGCCTGTAGAGGGTGAAAACGCTGTGCCGACAGTGTGCCTCCTGGAAAGCCTATTCAAGGCTGCCCATGCCTTTCCCTTACATATTCGAAGGTCCTCACCTGACTTCCGGATCCATGATCCCAGGTAACAGAAGTCGTCCACATGCTCATGCATACCAGGCATAAAGAGGTATTGCATTGTTTGTTGCCCATCTAGGTATAGGATAAAGAAAAATGTTCCAGAATATGGTATATTGATTAAATTAAATAAATGGCCTGCATAGGAGGCAAATACATGCAACTTTCGAATACCCATCCCACTGGCTCACCCACGGAGGAGGAGGGAGGTGACTATCGCTGTTTCAAATTTCATGCAATCTCATTAAGATTAGTAGAAAATTTGGGGGGGAGGGGGGGGGGGGGCAGGTACCTGAATAACGACACTATATTCCAGGACATGGTGTAATGAAAGTGGTTTCATTTTCTTGGACAAACAGATCGACTACCACAGAGTCTAAGAATATATATTGACGTTGTTAAATTTTGAAGATAGTTAGGCTAATGATTCATTCAACAAAATATTAGATAAAATTAATAAGGAATGGGCAAAAGTTGTCAAAAGTTGCTACTACTATTAAGGAAGTTGATTTAAAATATCACATAATAAATTATGATTCTACACCACGAACACACACTACCAAGTTCAAAATACTAACTGGTCCAACAGAAAAAATATACCTATTCCGCTATTCGGTGAAAAATATTTAAAAAAAGTTGTTGACTTTTGAGACTATAAATTTGGGCAGTCTGCTTTATGAATTAATTTTGATTAGTTTTGATATAACTATAACTAATACAGTACGTTTCCATTGATTGATAACAAGCAGTTCAAGGAATAGGTCCGTCTGTAATTTATATCATGTTAAATTACAAACTAATCAATAACTAGTTATTGATTGTCTGTTTTGCTGCATTAGCATTGCATCGAATGAGGATTGATTTATAATGGAAACCTTATCGCTTTTTCCTGAATCGTAGATTCAAATCGAATACCACCAAGTACACTAAATGTAGTTGATCTGCATGCCTACCTTATTCATTTAGATCTCATGATAGTAGTTGTACTATTGAAAGTGTTTACGAACGTACAAAATTTATCGTTACATCATGCTGTGCCTGGGAAATGATTGTATTAAACATATGACATTCAAAAAATTATATTAATTTATCAGGAAATGAGTACATAGAGATAAAGAACATTCAAAGTATAGGAATGAACAGATATGGGGGGAAACTGGGCGCAATAATAATTAACTCCCTCCAGGGGAAATTGGACGCAAATAACAGTTGATTACTCTCAAAAATACAAAGATACATAGGCCTATTGTGCACTTCTGAAAAGTCACCAATATACTATTCTACTGAATTCTGTCTTCATAAATGTGTTTGGGAATTTTTAAATTTCTGATAGTGGCAGTGCACAATCACCAAATGCTTTCGTTTATTGTTTTTAACTTTCGTTTATTGTTTTGGTTCCCCCAACACGCATCTATAACCTGACCCATTACTAACCTGCTCCTTTAAATGACAATGGGACCTAACGCTCTTTGGGACCTAACACAACTATACCTATTTGTTTTCTTCAGGTCCCAAAGAGCGTTAGGTCCCATTGCCATTTAAAGGATCAGGTTAGTAAGGGAGGAGGTTACAGAGGCGTGATGGGGGAACCAAAACAATAAACAAAAGTTTATACATGTTACAATATTATGCAGGTCTTTATAATTGTGTCTTTGGTTTTTGTTTTGTAATCAGCCCCGACTGAGTGTTATTAGGATTAGTTTTAGGGGTAAACGCTATGCCTACACACATACACCTACTAGTAAGCAGGTTAGCAAAGAACCAGGTTACAGAGGCGAGTTGAAAGGAGCCAAAACAATAAACAAGAGTTAGGAATTTTTAGAAAAAATATATATCAATCAGTTAGTATTATAGCATAAAAGTGGCGTTAACGTGAAGGTTAAGGTTTGTATGCAAGTGCTGAACTGGTGTATATAAAACATTCTTATAATATAAATTTTGTACTTTCCTTTTAGATTTATATGTACCTGTAGGTGCTAGCCCTGTAGGTGATGGTAACCCTGGTGGCAGAAATATATTGATTGAATAGATAAACTGTTTATTTACTAACGAGGCTAAACTCCAAGCAACACGAACGTTAAGATTGTAGTTTATGTCGTCGACGTAAGGCGCTGGCCTCAGGATTAACGAGAGAAAGTAGTAGTTCAACTATCGATCTTGGCACACATACATCTTTCAATTTCAAATACTGCCACATATTTCTGTAGCCTCACGATATTCCCGAACCATTAACTTTATCGATAATAAGTTGAATGACTGTGTCGATATTATAATTACAGTTTCGTCTTCTCAAACCCACACTGCTAATCCGCCTCCGGATAGTCCTCTCACTAATGTTTATACAGGACATAGGAAAGCAAAGTTAGGAAAGCAAATGGCTTGGGTAGCTCTATCAAAAATGGATACCATCTGGAAATCAGATCTCTCCAGGCACCTGAAGACTAAGTTCTTTCGAGCCACAGTGGAAAGTGTATTTTTATACGGGGGTGAGACCTGGACACTGACTAAATCCCTTGAACCACGAATTGATGGTTGCTACACAAGACTACTAAGGGTAGCCAGCTTTAAACATCAGCTGGAGACAACACATGACAAACGCCGAGCTTTGTGGTACAATACCACCTGTATCAACTACCCTCCGTGAACGCAGATTAAGATTCAGTGGGCACTGCTGGCGAAGTAAAGACGAGGTCATACCAGATCTACTTCTCTGGCAACCAACACATGGAAAGCGCAGTCGTGGACGACCGGCCATATCATATATAGATCAACTTGACAGGGATACTGAACTTGAGAGAAACGAAATTGCGACAAATATGGAGAATCGGGAATCCTGGAAGGATCTCATTTCCACTGTCCGAGAATGCTCGACCTAGTAGTAGTAGTAGTAGTACTGGCATACAGCTGCACACCGCAATCCTGGTGTCACATGTCACAAGCGAAAATGCCCCCCAGGCGAGATTGCCCGGGGGGGGGGGGGGTGTATTATCGCCTAGCTCCTTATGCCCCCCCCCCCCTCCCCCCGGGACACATTGGCCTACTGTAGCGCCACATCGCCTACCCCACACTTCACTGAAAACTGAAACAACCACCTTCTAACAGTAGGCCTATACCGTTACTACTGTATTGCACTGTCTACTACTACTACTACTAGGATCGGCATGCTGCATTGCAGCTGCATTTTTAAGAATGTTGTGCCGGCTTGTCAACAAAATTGCACCGCCACAACTCCCTATCACCCATGACATTTGCTAGATCATCCGCATCTTTAAGGCCAGTGTCCTTTAAGATGCGTCTCAAGAAAGTCATGGGCTGTCCACCATGCTTATTCACTACATGAGGCTGCCAAAGTACAAGATTATGCACTGGCTGGTCCTTACGGCGAAAGCAATGTCCAGCAAAGCGGAGGCGATTTTGTTCTAGTGTCAAGCTTGGGGGAGACACCTCCAATGTTATATAGTGTCTGGTTGGAGATGTGTGCATTGTACGTGACACAATGAACCCGGCGTAGCATTCTTGTGAATGTGCCATCCAGAGATTTGGTGTCCACAGCAGTTAGAGCCCAGCATGGACTCCCGTAGAGGAGTACTGGAACTACTGCTGCTCTAAATAATCGGACCTTAAGTTTCCGATTAATTCTCGGTGACTTCCAAATCCTGGAAAGCCTATTCAAGGCTGCCCATGCCTTTCCCTTACGTATTCGAAGGTCCTCACCTGACTTCCGGATCCATGATCCCAGGTAACAGAAGTCGTCCACATGCTCAAGCATACCATCCTTTGAGCTTATGCTCATCCGATCAGAGACTTGCTGAGGACTTTCAAAGTTAACTGTCAAAATTTTGGTCTTTCTGGAGTTAATAAAAAGACCAACACTAGAAGCAGCATGTTCTAATGAGCTGAGGAGCCGTTGGGCTCCCTCTAATGTTTCTGAGAGTACTCCTAAGTCATCAGCAAAGTCTAGATCAGATAGGTACTTGACAGGATTTCCTCGACTTCTGGAGCCAGTAGGTGGAGTTATCATCACCCCATCATCATTATGATGATCTAAGGACATGCGTAGAACATAGTCAACCACAATAATGAACAAGAATGGTGCAAGTGTGTCTCCTTGGAGGACGCCCCATAACACTTCAAATGGTTCTGTGTCACCGGCAACAGTAGACACAAATGTTGTCGAACCATCCAATACTGATCTGATTGCAGCAATAATTTTATCAGGAATCCCATATAATGAAAGTATGCTGAACATACGTGAGCGAGAGACTGAATCAAAGGCCTTGAAGAAGTCAACAAAGACAACAGCCAGATGCCTGTCTTTCTTTTTTGATAACTCTTCAATTATTCTGAAAACAGGAATAGCTGAACATATCGTCTTGTGCTTTTTCTGCACTGACACGGTGCGCTGGCGAACTGTCCGGACCTCAAACAATTTTCTGTATTGCTGTATATTACAGTCCTATAATTTTTATCTGTTGTGTATCATTCAGTCATTTTATATCGGCCTATGGTAGTAGCTTAGTGTAGTGTTCTTTCATTTTATATCAGCCAATTAGGCTTATAAAGAAAATATAATGTAAGGAAAATGTTTGCTTCGAAGAATACGTAATGCATCCTCGCAGGCGCAAGTATCCATGTCAGGTAATAATATTAAACGTTTATTTATTATGTTATGTAGGCCTACATACCGAGACGAGACAGCGAGACTATGTTAATTTAAATTTATATATTTATATATTTCACGAATTTATCAGTATTCTAGAATCCTTTGCCTTTCCTATATTAATTACATTATTCTTACACCGCATTCCGGAAGTATGCTATTTCAACATATTAATTTATATTTTTTAGGTTTGTACATCAGAGTGGGACCACTCATCTGCGAGTATAGAGTGTGCTTACTGTGAATCGTGGACGCACGCTGATTGTCTTCAAAATACCTCTGGTAGATTTTCAGATTTGGCAGCGCGACAATATGCCTTTTTTGTGTAGACAGTGTACGATGATGAATACAACGTGTATGATATTCAAGCAGCTTTAAAAAGGTAACTGGCTCATTTCTAATTACAATCGTTACAGATTTAAGTATAATTTATAAGTATTTATTATATGGAAAACTAATAATATCGATTTATATTCTGCCAACCCCGAGCGAGCGACGTCAATATACATGACAGGTTCGGGGTTCTAAGAGAAATACAGTAGAGCGAGATTTGCTTTCCATATAATAAATAGTTTTATTGCCTTCTTAAATTGCGGTTCGCTGAACTCTTCTCCTATTTCCTTCTCGGAGAGAAACTTAGATTCCTCATCGAGTGCTTGGAAGGATCTCCCAAGTTAATGGCGTTAAAGTTTATTGGACATCCAGATGGATTAAGACAAGTTTGGGATACACTAAACATCAGGTATGGTAATAGGACTAACATAGCTAGGTATTTATATGCGAAATTAATGGCGCCCCGAAAGTTTCTTAGCAGCGGGATTATAGAGTTTTCTGATGAGATTCAGGAGATCTGTAGACAATTAGATTGGCTAGGTAAGTCTCATGAATACCAGAATTCTATGGTTGTAGGAGCCTTAGCATCTACTTTGCCCAAGGGTGGAGTAGGTACACGCTGGGACAAGAAAGTGTTATATATGATGGAACAACAACGACGAGACCCTACCATGGCTGATCTCATGTCATTCTTAGATGGAGAGGTAAAATTACAGCTCCTAAAGCAGTCCAGAGAGAAGACACCGGAAAATAAGGTAAGTGAGAAACCCGTTTCTAGGAGAAAGGTAATACCAGTGTGTTATACAGACGACGGCGAAAGCCAGGCTTCTCAAGAGGAAGACAGCGGGAAAGACACTGAAAGATCTTACTATGACAACAAAGCGCCTAAGGAAGTAAGTAAATTCAAGTCTCGAACCAATGACAGGAGAGAACAGGTAAGAAAAACTCCCCCTACGTCTCCTAAGAGAATTCAGGTAAGAAAGCCCGAAGAAAGAACGAGTGTGCACAATGTTATTCAAAATAAGGTAAGTAACATCAAACCGAAATGTGTGCTATGTGACGGGACCCACCGTTTGAATATGTGTGATGAATTCCTAAAGAAATCATTAACGGATAGACGGGAAGTCATGTGGGATAAGCGGTTGTGTTATAATTGCCTCAGACAAGGACACCAATGGCGAACCTGTTACTCCGACACAAGGTGTGCAAAGTGCGGTGCGAAACATCATATCTTGTTGCACACTGAATTCGAGCGAAACAGCCAGAGTCAGGTAAGTGATTCCGAACTACATGTCCAATTCAGTGATGTGAACGACACTGACCAAAGTTCTGAGATGGAAGGATTCTATACGGATGAATTCTCCGACGAAAATGAATCCTGTTACATGATAAATACCGCAGTGTATCGAGCACTTACGTATGAAAAAGACACAGACAGCGACCTCACCCTAACTAATTCTGACCAACAACCATCTTGGAAAGCACCAACTTCCAATGTAGGAATCCGAGAATTTCCCGTAGTGCAGTTGAGGGTCCACGGACCTAAAAGGAGTTATATAGTGAACGCCCTCCTTGACTCCGGTAGCACAGGAACATTCATCGACAAAGAACTAGCCGAAGACATCTTTGCTGGACAACCCAAGTTCCGAACTAAGTTAAACATGTCAGGAATTATGCAGGTTTGGAAATCTACAGTAATAGCGGATTATTATGTAGGTGCGTTGTCCACCCCCCAGGATGAACTAGGAGAACACAGCATAAGGTCAGTAAAAATGGTGGCGATAAAGAACTTCGCTACCAGCCAAGTAGAACCTTATAACTGGGATGAGGACGATTCCACCCAGCAGCTTAATATACCTAGATTCAACACAGACTACCCTGGAGTGCAAATACTCATCGGCCAAAATGCGCATGAGGCGCTTGAGACATTGGAGAAACGGCCTGCTCAACCGCAACCACTACAAGCCTATGCGGGAAGAACTAGAGTAGGTTGGTACCTTACTGGCCCTTCCCGTAGAACTCTCATAGAAAGGTTACCAAAAGAACGGGTATACCAAGTAAGTGAATGGGAAGCGGAGAGCAGTGAGGTAGACGACCCAACTGAGGGAACACCATACTCCTCAGATAATGACGATATTAACTCCAATGTAGATCAATGGAGACATTGTCCCGAGACGATTAATCTAACCGACATCGCTTCCCGAGGAGCAACTCCTCAAGAACTGACAGATACTCCAGACTGGTTAGGTGGACCCGACTTCCTAAGTAAAGAAGATGAATGGCCTCCCCATCTTACCACGGCTGAGATTAGACAAGCCAAGGGAGCGGAGAAAGTCGAACCTAAAACCCGGACGAGTAAATCAAGGCTATTTAAACCCGTGATAGATCTGTCTGTATTACACATTGCCAGGGACGACGCTGTGGATCTAAACTTCCCCACCGCGAACCGATCTGTTGTGGAGATCAGAGAGAGAGACTGGAGATCTGGAACACCAGACGTCTCGCCGGGACTCTCACCTCTCCTGCCGGGAGCGATGGACCACTATAGATCCTGGAATCGGCTTTGTAAGGCCGTCGTGTATTTGAAGCGATGTTTCTATCGTCACTATTCCAGGACGAAGAGGAAACCTGGAATTGTCTTCGAGACACAGCAGTTCAATCGCCCAGTTGGTCGTTTATGGTTACTGGAAAGAGACCGAGAACTGTCCGGAAACTATGGAAGGCAAGATACTCTTCCCACGACCACCTCCCTAATCCAACAAACATCTAGGGACTCCCCAGCTTAGTAGCGTATGGAGTGGGTGTGTGACCATATTATTTTATATTCTTATTATTTTATATTTATGTATGTATTATTATGTAATTTTATTATAATCGTTTTCTTTAATTTTATTTAGTAGAATGTTATTTTAGCGATTATTTAGTAGATTAGTGCAATATATATTAGTGTTTATTACTTAATTACTTACATATTATATATTTAGAGCGACGGCGAGAAATAATTATTTTTCTCTTTCCTTACTGTCCGTATTACATTACAAATACGTAACTACAGTAAGATGAAATATCCGTACTTATTAAAGTACAATAAAGCTCCTAATATATTCAAGTATTATTGGTAAAGTAGAGTATTAGGAATGCAAAATTCAGATCCTCGTGTCTCGGCTAAACCAAGCTCTGGGTAGACCTTGGAAACGACTTGCCTCTTCTCACTGACATTGCTTCGTGCGATATTGCTCTCATACCGTATATTAAATAATACATATAGTAGCGTGATGTCCCTTTAACAGTAGCGTATAACGCAAAATAAATCTGTTAAACCCTTTGACCATCTGTAATTCTAGTCGATTAAGATATCGCGGCACCCACCGATATACTTGAAAGACAAAATTCTAGAATCAGTGGTTAACGTCCCCAGACAAGTTCTGGAATAAACTGGTGCCCACCCTAAATATTAACTATTAATATTTATAAAATCAGTCAAAATTTAGATCCTTTAAAATTCTAGTCAATTAAGATATCGTAGCACTTACCGATATTCTTAAAAGGACCAATTTCCTAGAATCAAGGATCCTAGTCCCCAGACATGTTCTGGAATAAAATTGTGTCTATTTAATATTAAATAATAAAATTTACGGGAATAAATTTAAATTCATATTTTAATGAATTTGATAAATTGTCATTTTTATGCAATTTATAACATTCCCAAAATTCCATTAATTAATAGATCATGGGAGCGGAGATTCACTCTATTAAGTGTATTAGTGTGCGAGAATCTCCAATATATAGTCAATAGCCGATAAAATTCATAAAATCATGTATAAAGAGGAATATTGACAATTAAAGAATTACTATTAAATAGCATCCCAGATCTGTATGCATGGGAATTACCCTAATTCTACCGCTAGCTTTCCATAATGTCACCATGGCAACAACCACGCTAGAATTAGAAGTGAGTTAAAAGAACAATAAAGCTTGCCCATTGAATAGCATAAGGAATAAATAGCACACTGCTAGTATCCCAGGATACCCAATAATAACGTGGCATTCTGGAAGGCACTGACTAACGTACAAATGGCCCGAATGTGTACAATTTGTGACAGTTGCGTGGAATTTGTGCGTTTATAGGTGAATGTTACTACTAAAGTGTGTTTACAGTAGCGAGTCGCAATTGTGAAAGTAGCCCTAACTCTCCAGTAAGAACCTGAAGTAAATCTAAGCCTTTGGGACGGACGGTGGAGTGACTCGCGCTGGTTGTTGTGGTCGTTGTGCAGCTACGACGTTGACGATAGGCACATCGGCGAAAGTACACCAGCGCTGAGGATCTTGCGCTGTCCGGGGGCCGAGAGGGGTAGGCAGCGACGCCCGCTAGCCTAAATACAAACTCATTATAATATTGATAAACTCATATAGCAGATATGACTGAGTTGATAGAAGATGATCTTGGTATCAGGGAGCGATATATTCTACCTTTACAAGCGTTTGTTGATAGCTTGATACGCGGCGACGCTGGTCCAACTACCCCGGAGGACGATGGTCGTTATATCGAACCGCCGATGTCCCAGGAGCAACTTACACGTGAATTGGACTATAGAAAATTCACTGCTCGCTATACGCATTGTAATGGTACGTATATGGACTTCTTAACTACTGGCCATCCTATCGATTTACACGATACGGACGATATCGACACCGAAAGGGAAATGGTCCTGTTTAAATATCATACCCAGCGGAGTCGGAACAATAAATTGAGAATCGAATGCGAAAATTCTATTCGAAATTGACTCGAAAGAAAAGACGTTAAAGAACCGGATAAACACGGTAACTCCAACGTATATTTGAAATTCTTGAGAGAAACATTGTAAAACCGAATAAATATCACCCGCGTTTCCCCTACAAGACGTGCGTCTTTGGTATTATTGCAATGAATGCCCAAGACCCAACCAACAAACGGAAAGACATAAACATCCATAGAGACGTTGCTTTAAACACGGTTTTACTCGCTATATTTACGGGAGTTTCGAGCGAAACTTGTTCGATGTATCACCGACGCTCGCTCGACTCAAACGATCCTTAAATAAACCTATGATCCGAGTTCCGGAATACTCGGTCAGACCTCCTCATTCCCTAGTTAGACCTCAGACTCTTGATCCTAATAGTATCACGGATCCTCCCAAACTGTCCTCACTGTTCAAAGATCTAGTGTTACTCAAACAGTTAGTCGGTGGCACTCCGGTTGTGGGCTCCCTAAATATTCGCCCATCTTACCTAGTCGGATTGGGACGCAGACATCTAATATCGCCATTCAACCGTGTCATCGTCCCTGTTTAACCCGATACAACCTGTCACCGAGGCGGAGGAAAGAGTTATACGAAACGCGTTGGACACTATTCGTCAAAAGATCGGAAAATGAACCTACAATTGTTTAGAGAAACGTAAATTACAGTAGCAAGTCCAAGCGGTAAACGAATTAACTTTATCTCAGTTCGATCAAGAAATTCAGAATCTCTAAGAAGATATCGAACTTGGACGACCCTATTCTCTGCAAGAGTTTTGGACGAACGCATCCAACGATAAGCGGAGGAAAATCAGCTCGAGGAGAAGCATATCGAAATGGACGAGACATCGACCGTAACCCTAAACCTTCAGATGCAATTGTATTGCACTCTTTACCCAGGAGTTATAGCCCTCCTAGTAAAGTGGCTCGCCCCAAAGAGAAAAGGACTCTTGCTAGCCTCCAAAAAACTGCGTAAACGCCGTCCGCGCAAGAAAAACTAACTGTTTAGAGTATTTTTATATTTTAGAAACTGTGATTTTTTATATTTTATAGACTTAAATCCCATTTTCTGGGAGCGGTGTAAAAGCTTTTGCGGAATTAGCCGGTTATTTTCCCCGTAAAGTACTCTGTAATTGGTTTAACAGGCATAAAAAGCCGTATCCTTACTGTACTGGTGTTTTAGGGGACATAAAAAGCTATTTCTTCTGTATGTGTACTTTAGCGGACATAATTAGCAATTCTATGACGCAATGCGCTAGATCCTCTTGAAACAGTGTAGTTACTATGACGACAGCTAACAGCTGAGCTGTACACGTGTAGCTTTTCCCTTGTTCTCTGGTGTTTCTTTGTTCGGTCAACCAATCAGAGCGATTCTCCTGCTTTTTGTGCAGAAACCTCCGGGAAATCGCGCAATGCATTATGGGTCAATGTTTACATTTTGTCCTGAGCCCAGAAGATCGGCTTTTGGAATCTCTGTGTTTTCAGTCTTTAGCCCAACATTAGTAGGCTTAATTATAGAATGTATATCTGTTATCAAACCAAACTCATCTCACAACTCACTCACCTAATCATATTGTCAACTACAAACACCGCATTTTTACTGCTATTTACTGTCGGTTATTCATTATATCTGTTGATGGAATATTATTATATTGGAGAATATCAATCAATAATCAGACACCCCAATCTTCTTGATATACTGAAGGTTAGAGAGACCGGTTACATATAACGATTGCGACTTACATTAAAGTGGTTTTGAAGTGAATCTAATGCTATTTCATAGGCCCTACATGTATTGGTTGTTGTTCTCTTTATATGTGACTAAAATTAGTGAAGGTCGGCAGATCGGTGTGCAGCATTGTGCAGTATTGTGTATGATTG
>JAUCBJ010003763.1:0-16822 GCA_032718475.1 Nemertoderma westbladi
CATTGATCCAGCACTTAATGTAATCAACCACTGCCATGTTTTATTGAACATATCAAAGTTTTAATTAGAATGTAATCTTATACAGTATGTTTTACCTTTACTTTTAATGCATTTGTGTTCGTATTGTACGTTGTGTTGTCTTGTATTAGTAATCATCATATCCTGCCATTCATTATTCCATTATATTACTGTGAATTGTAATAATTGTATACTTAGTGAATATATTATACTTGTGACCTCCTACATAGTCGAGTCATGTCTGTTTAGTTTAAGAAGATATAATTTGTTTCCATTTGGTCTCTATTATTGTTTCTATAGTGTTTTGGTGTAATAAAAAACTTCAACTTCAACTTCAACTTCGACCGGTCCTACGAATTACCCCAAAATACCCCAAAACACCCCAAAATACCCCAAAACACCCCAAAAGACCCCAAAATAGTATAAAACTACCCCAAAATACCCCAAAATAGTTTAGAATTACCCCAAAATACCCCAAAATAGTTTAGAATTACCCCAAAATACTTTTTTTTCAGCCTTTGTTTTGGAAATTTAATTTACCCCAAAATATGGCAAAATGACGAATTACCCCAAAATAATGACGAATTACCCCAAAATAATTAAAATTTTTTTCTTCACTCTCGTTTATTGTTTTGGTTAAAAAAACTTGCCACTGTAACCTGCTCCTTTCCCTCGCTGTTAAAAAACATGGTTAGCTTATTTTGGGGTATTTTGGGGTAATTTTTTAGCCTTTTTGGGGTATTGTGGGGTAATATTTGACTATTTTGGGGTATTTTGGGGTGTTTTGGGGTAATTCGTAGGACCCCACTTCGACAGTATGCTGGTTTGAAGCGTTTCATCTGCTGTTCTATTCTGTCCTTACTCTCATCCAACCCATCAGCCCATGTCAGCATGTGACAAAATACTAACAACATACAATGTAAAAATACATACCAACGTCCAGACGTCTGCACTGCTCCACTGCACGCCAGGCTGCAAACCACCACTGAACCGCGCACAACGCCTGCGCACAATTTTTCAGCCGCGCAATATTGGACAATATAGCCTACCGCGCCCGCGCATGCACCGAAAAAAAACGCGCACACCACATTTTAACAATGTAAACGAGAAACATACGCCAGCGAAGCGAGCAAAACCTTTTCATTAACATTGCAAAATGAACAGATGAAAAAGAAACGCGAGCAAAACTCAAAGTCAGAAAGTGAGAGAAATTTGTTCATTCTAACAGCTGAACAGTGCAAAATGATAAGATAAAGAAACGCGAGCAAAACTCAAAGTGAGCGGAATTTTTTCCTTCTAACAGTGCAAAATGAAAAAGAAACGAGAGCAAAACTCAAAGTGAGTGAAAGTTTTTCATTCTAACAGTGCAAAATGAAAAAGAAACGCGACTGCTTTATATTATTTCAGTATTTACAGCGTTAATTGTAAAATTTTATGAAAAACCATAAAAAACCAATTTTTTCGCCTTTTTTTAAAAGTTGGTTAAACCAAAAAACCATAAAAAACCAATGGTGAGAAAAACCATTGGTTGCCAACCCTGCCAGTGTTCCTAACTGAACTGTACTGACTTAGTACCTGAGTACAATACATGCAGTACCGTAGTACTGTTGTACTGTTGTAAGGCCCGTCCATCAGTCCATCTAAACACCCAACTGCCCAATCCAGCAATCACACCCACCACACCAATCTCAGGGTCAGCCCAGCAGCCAGCACTCAGGCCAGGCTCGACATCCATACATTGTACCCAGGCACATGTCAGCCAGCTGCAAGGCTGGCCGGTATCTTCTGACAGTCTGATCTGTACCGGTACGGTAGGCCTACCGGACTGTTATCAGGTTATTTTGTGTTTTATTCCGTAGCACATATCGGCCACCAGGCCTGTCTAGTCAGTGTCAGATTGCGGCGTTTGCCTGGTCTGGGTGGAGGATCAGTAACATCGACAGACGACTCGACGAAGATCAGAAGATGATAAAACTATTTTCCCTTAAGAACCAATCGAAAGACGCAGCTGCTCAGGAACGCCAACAAAAGCGCACATCTGCAGCGATAATACGAGTCACCAAAGATCTGAGCGAGATCACCCTGCCGAAAACATGTCAAACGGAATTCGCAGACCCAGACGATCTGTTAAACTTCAAGTTAATAATATGTCCTGACGAGGGTATATACCGGTACGGTAGGTTCGTTTTCTCGTTTAAGATCGGACAGTCGTATCCTCACGAACCCCCCAAGGTGAAGTGCGAGACCATGGTCTATCATCCGAACATCGATCTAGAAGGGAACGTTTGTTTAAACATCCTAAGGGAGGACTGGAAACCCGTTCTAACAATTAACTCGATCATCTACGGGATTCAGTTCCTCCTTCTCGAGCCCAATCCTGAGGATCCGCTCAATAAGGAGGCCGCTGATCTGCTGCAGAGCAACCGGAGACTCTTCGAACAGAGCGTTGCTAAGTCAATGCGCGGTGGTTACGTTGGTACTGTTTATTTCGATCGATGTTTGAGATAATTCGAGATTTTATACGTCTTATTTATTATTATATTAATTTTAACATTGGAGTTCTCTTTCAGTCAGTCTGCGGGTTCTCTTACCATCTCGAGGGTGGGGGGGGGGGGGGGGGGTTTCTGTCCTACGAAATATATCCAAACTGCTAAATAAACATAACGAGACACGGAGTTAGAATTGCTATTATCGTAATATTATGTAATTTCGTTTGAAAATCGCCTCTTTTCCATCGATTTTAACCATTTTTAAAATTTATTAATAAATTTTTTTATAAAAGGCCTAATTTAATACAGCTAAAATTTTCTAGAATAATTTCTACACATAAAGTAGCAATAACTGATGTTTCTAGAGTTCTAATACACAGATAACAATTGAAACATAGACAATAGACATGCGGCCTTTTATAATTTCTGTTCTTAAAACGTGGTTAAAAAATTACGATTTTTAAACAAAATATTTTATGTATGGATGGGGAATTTTATCCGAATAGAAAAGCTTTCTCAAATTTTGGGCTGGTTAATATTTCCATATGTCATTCTGTAAATGAGTACATTATTGCGTGGAATTTATTCATCCCCGCCCTTCACCTAGTTGTTCTTGAATGTGACCTCATAAATTCATAATGTTAGGAGTACTAAACGGGGGGGGGGGGGGGGGGGGGGGTAATAGTTTGTTTCTTAAAAATGTAATTTTGGAATATCAATGTGTGGTGTGCTGGGTTAGTGTTAACAAATATTTAGTAAATCATGGATTTCGAGGTGAACCCACTTATATACAGAAGACATTTTATTGTCCGTTTAAATCACTTATTATGTCCGTTTATTTTGACTTTATTTTTTCGTTCGCGTATTTACGATTTTAGGATCACTGGTTTCTGTATATAAACTGTAGAGTTATAATATTATACCATACTGTATATAAAGAACTCTACTGTAGTACGCGTTATGTATTGAGACTGTAATATATGTACTGTCGTAAATGGCAGTACAGATAAGTAAACGTAATTAATTAACTAATTTCAGAATTTTAATATTGTAGCCTACCATTCCTACCATGGACTTTTTAATGACCTCTTTCGGATAAAATGGACACTCCACATGCAAATTAGAAAATGTATGGGATGGGGGGGGGGGGGGGGGGGGGGTTCCATCTACTTGAAATCGACACTATTTCCTTTACTTTAGAGAATCAATTCAATCATTGTTGATTTATTATAATAGCCTTCTAGAACTACTCTCTAGTTGTTAGGTGTTCTTATTGAGTGATTTATATTGAGTCACACTGTTGGTACCCCGGTTTTACGTTATGTTTTACTGTCCAACTACTTCATACTTTTATTACCAGTATTTATTGGTATGAATTATTATTGTTTTATCGGTTTCATTTCGATTAATTTTATCAAGTTGCACTTTATCTATTTAGCATACCGGTAACTAAATATTATATCAAGAGGTTGTTTATTTATTGGTAAAACCGAGCAACACCTTGTAGAAACAATGTTTCTGTTTTGACTAAAGTTTTCTACCACGACAGCTATCATCATACATGACATGTAATATAAGATGGCGGATGAATGTTTAAGATGAAGAAAAGGGAACTAACTTTATGGAAATGCGGCGTGATGAATAAATTGTATAAGAGAGGAGTGAGTGTTATGGTAGCCAATTAAGTGTGACAACAAGCTTAGGATGCTTTAAGTGTGTGTAAAAGACACGTACAATATTGATGCACGCAATAATTAAATGACGTCACCTTACCCACCTATAGTTGTGTAGGGTTTCTTTATAAAATTACATCATACAGTACATTGTCAAAGGAATGAATATAAAAAAATGGACGCGGATTGTACAACACTCCTATCTGCTTGCTGACTCAAATAATTATTTATCACTTGGGAATAAAAGTAGAACTTTTACTTTACATTGTTGAGGTATTTTTTTTATCGAAGTTAATAAAAGAGTCGAGCGAGAGAATATTTAAAAACATATTCTACGTTTTTTTTCCCATGTAATACGTAATTTTATTCTTAAATTGGTGCTATTTGTTGTCGAAATAGTGTTACAAAAGAAATAATAATGATCATATGATAACATTCATTTTTATTTACTGTATTCTAGAATACACACAGTAAGCAAGTATTATAGTAAACGTAATAAAAACATTTAGCGCACCACTATTTATTCGATAGGGCTATGTTAGCATCAGCCTACTGCTACGATACTGTTTGTACATGCGTGGTACTACCAGTGAGAGACTTCCCGAAACTAAAAATATTTCACCATTCATTAATTAGGGGGTCAGTCCTCCAGTTGCTACATTTGGTACTTCTGGTACTTTCAGGAGGATTTTTTACCAAATTTTATTTAAAAATGTTACATGTTAGCTATTGAATAAAATAGTAATTTTTAATTCTAGAATATAAATATTTTTTCTAGAACATATAATATGTTGTAGAACAATTATTTTTGCTCTAGAACATATTTTATAATTGTCATTTTAAAATTTTATATGTTTTACTTAAGATGTTATGTAATGAATATAAAAGAAGATTGGGGGAGGGGGGACTTTTGATGCTATAAAAATTCATCCCTCTCCAGGGGAAAATAGACGCACATACAGTATGCTTAGCAGCTGAGTACTCTCAGAAATAAAACTGTAACATGTGCTATTGGCTTTAGTTTATTGTTTTGGTTAAAATAACATACTGCATAATACATCTTCATAATTATACAGGTCGTCGAAAGTAATAATTATGTTTGTTGTTTTGTGTCCTTGTCCTGTCCAAAGTCACAATTCGAATTTCTGTTTTAATTAAATATTTTATTTATTTCTATTCTAGTATTCAAACATATATATATATTATTAGGCAAATATTCCGTAAATTTGCACCGATATAGATCATAAACTGCACATAATATTAATGAAATATGGCCAAAATATGTGGAGAAATGACGGAAGACAAACATATACAGCTACACTAAATGATATCATTTACTGTAGCTGTATGCTATGACAATGTAGATAAACCAGGAAACAGCACAACCTGAAAAAGAAAACAATTCAATACCAACTGCATGGAGTGTCTAAGTCTTGAAGCGAAGGCAAGGCAAGGTAGTGCGGCTCCATCCCTTACACCTAGTATTGATTTATTAATCATGTTTATTAATGAGCTACCTGGTCGTAAAACCCCAGCACATGGCCAGGTTGCGGGAGGCATTTGGGGAATTCGGGGTGAGGGTTGTTTCCAGCTACCAATTCCTGGGTGACTATGTAGGCGACACAGAGCATCTGCAGGAATTCATCGTGGACAAAGTGGCCGGGTGGTTGTTGAGCATCAGTCAGCTCTCCGAGGTGGCTGAGCACTATCCTCAGATCACTTACACAAGAATGTCCCATTGGGTGCACGCGGAGTGGAACTACACAGAGTATTGATTTATTAATCATGTTTATTAATGAGCTACCTGGTCGTAAAACCCCAGCACATGGCCAGGTTGCGGGAGGCATTTGGGGAATTCGGGGTGAGGGTTGTTTCCAGCTACCAATTCCTGGGTGACTATGTAGGCGACACAGAGCATCTGCAGGAATTCATCGTGGACAAAGTGGCCGGGTGGTTGTTGAGCATCAGTCAGCTCTCCGAGGTGGCTGAGCACTATCCTCAGATCACTTACACAAGAATGTCCCATTGGGTGCACGCGGAGTGGAACTACACAGGAATGTCCCTCTGGGTGCACGCAGAGTGGAACTACCTGTTATGGGTGGTAGATACCACGGAGGCCGACCTGGCTCCAATCCAATCCGAACTGTTGCGCTGGTTCATCCCTGCATTATTTGGTACATCACCTGGGCATGTTGATGAGGATTTGGTTCTCCTCCCCATCTGGCATGGGTGTATTGGAATCTTGGACCCACTGATGTGCCGAGTATTCGAATGGGACGCATTGCTCTCCAGGACAGAAGGGATCATTGATGCGCTGACAAATGGTAGCCCCCTCCATGTGGCAGATCAAGCTGCATGCCACGCCTCTGCTCTGGCCACTAGCCGGGTTGACCAGGAGGCACCATACAAGTGTAGGTGAGATTCGGCAATCCTCTCTGGTCCAACCAAGCAGCGCCACACAGTAGACTGGTCTGTCTCCTGTAAGACTGGTGGGTGGTTGTTGGCACAGCCTTCCGTGGTCGATATAACACTGACTCGGACCAGGAAGTGTTCCGTGACAACCTTGCTCTTAGGTATGATCTCCTATTAGGTATGTGGGTGGATCTCCTAGCGAGAGGAATCTGGACCGAACAGAGGGTGGCGGCGTCTTTCGATATTGCGATAGTATCGCTGATGCCCCCTCGTACATTCACTGGTCCTAGTTAATAATAAATAATAATAATAATATTGGTTATTTATATAGCGCTTTTCTACGCTCAGCATACTCAAAGCGCTTTTATTATCATTACCCCAGCAAAGCCAGGTTCGCATTATACCGCTGGGTTGGCGTAGGCACTAATGTCTAAAGTGTCTTGCCTAGGGACACAACAGTGCGAAATTTCTACAGCCTTTAGTCGGATTCGAACCTGCACCACCAAACACTATTGTGTAAGCAGTTCAGGCGCCGTATCCACTCGGACACTGCGACAGTTGGAACCACTGACGGGGTGTGGTGTAAGGAGACTGATATTTTTATCCACCACCTCGTAGAGACCCTTGAGGCTCAGTGGCAGGGGATGCAGGAACGAGGCCTAGCCTGTGTTCTCGGTGGAGTACGCAGGTGGCTTCAGTTCGCATTACTCCTCTAAAACTCCCCCTGTGTGCATGGGGGTCAGTGGCCGAGGAGGTCGTTGGGTTTCGGGGATGGGGCTGGACTGAGAGGTGCCAACCTCCCAGGCGGTTATTAACATTTTAAATTTAACCAGTTGAATACAGAATTTATTCATGTGCTACTATATTTGTTATAAGTTAAATATATTAATGTATTGTGTTATGATTATTAATCATGTTATAAGATTTACTTTCGTGTTACATTGTATGAACTATTCCTACATATGATAACTATAAACTGCTCCAACGTTCATGAGCTTTCAGTCATCTTAGCATCTCTTTAGATGCCCAGGTGCTGGAGGTTTTCTTACAGTGCAGTGTCTGGTCTCCTTTGTTTGTGTCTGGCCCCACATGGTGACTCTAATCCCATGACCTTGTGGATTCCCACATCTGGACATTCATGGCCGACAGGATGTTGTTATCCAGGAAATGTTGCAGCTTACGTGGTCTTGTTTGTGCAACTCCCTTGGTCTTGTTTGTGCAACTCCATGCGTCTAACAGATTCTGAACAACCTCTGGACATCTACGAGATTCTATGATGGCACGTAGATGTTTTGGTTGAGGTTAAAGAAGCCCCAATGCATGTTGGCTGCCTTCTCACATATAGAGATCATCGTACTGTGGTTGGCGTAATGTTCGAACATATGCCACTTGTTATCAATGTATTCTTGGCCCAGTAACATTCCTCATAACCACTACCGGGGTAAGTGGCACTCGTCACAATGGTTGTGGAGGATAGGGCATGCTTGTGGAGGATAGAGACAGGGGGGAAACTGGATGCAAAACCAGCCTTGGTGAATTAATATCCCGCCTCAATGTTAAATTCTCAATTTAGGGAAGGAGCACATTACAGTGGAATGTTATTTTAACCATAACAATAAATTAAACACAATAGAACAGGTTACTGTTTTATTTTTGCTCGTAAACAGCTGTTATTTGCATCCAATTTCCCCTGGAGAGGGATGAATTTTATTGTGTCCAGCCCCCATGTAAACGATATGTCCATATAGACCATTGATATTTTGGTGTCCTCTTCACCCACAGTAAATGTAACCATCAAGGATGTTGTTGTGTCAGAACTCGTCTTTGGCTTTGCCTTGTGGCTACTAGGATCGACATGCTGCATTGCAGCTGCATTTTTAAGAATGCTGCGCCGGCTTGTCAATAAAATTGCACCACCACAACTCCCTATCACCCATGACATTTGCTAGATCATCCGCATCTTCAAGACCAGTGTCCTTTAAGATGCGTCTCAAGAAAGTCATGGGCTGTCCACCATGCTTTTTCACTCCATGAGGCTGCCAAAGTACAAGATTATGCACTGGCTGGTCCTCACGGCGAAAGCAATGTCCTGCAAAGCGGAGGCGATTTTGTTCTAGTGTCAAGCTTGGGGGAACCAATGAGACACCTCCAATGTTATATAGTGTCTGGTTGGAGATGTGTGCATTGTACTTGACACAATGAACCCGGCGTAGCATTCTTGTGAATGTGCCATCCAGAGATTTGGTGTCCTCAGCAGTTAGAGCCCAGCATGGACTCCCGTAGAGGAGTACTGGAACTACTGCTGCTCTAAATAATCGGACCTTAAGTTTCCTATTAAATTTCGGTGACTTCCAAATCCTGGAAAGCCTATTCAAGACTGCCCATGGCTTTCCCTTATGTATTCGAAGGTTCTCACCTGACTTCCGGATCCATGATCCCAGTTAACAGAAGTCGTCCACATGCTGAAGCATACCATCCTTTGAGCTTATGCTCATCCGATCAGAGACTTGCTGAGAACTTTCAAAGATAACTGTCAAAATTTTGGTCTTTCTGGAGTTAATAAAAAGACCAACACTAGAAGCAGCATGTTCTAATGAGCTGAGGAGCCGTTGGGCTCCCTCTAATGATTCTGAGATTACTCCAACGTCATCAGCAAAGTCTAGATCAGTTAGGTACTTGGCAGGATTTCCTCGACTTCTGGAGCCAGTAGGTGGAGTTATCATCACCCCATCATCATTATGATGATCTAAGGACATGCGTAGAACATAGTCAACAACAATTATGAACAAGAATGGTGCAAGTGTGTCTCCTTGGAGGACGCCCCATAACACTTCAAATGGTTCTGTGTCACCGTCAACAGTAGACACAAATGTTGTCGAACCATCGTATACTGATCTGATTGCTGCAATAATTTCATCAGGAATCCCATATAATGAAAGTATGCTGAACATACGTGAGCGAGAGACTGAATCAAAGGCCATGAAGAAGTCAACAAAGATAACAGCCAGATGCCTGTCTTTCTTTTTTGATAATTCTTCAATTATCCATCTAAGTGCCAAAATGGGCTCCATGGTCCCACGACCTTTACGGAACCCATTCTGATTTCCACGGAGCAGTCTCTCAATGGGATCCCTGATGCGATTTAATAGAATCCTATTGTATAGCTTTGCAGCAATCGAGATCAATGAGATTCCCCGAAAAGAACCATAGAGTGTTAGGTTGCCCTTCTTGGGAACTGGCACCAACTTATTTGTTTTCATTTCTTGTGGGACTCTTGTTGTTCGGTACATGTCTACCATGATGGGATAGATGAGCTTTAAACACTCAGGTATTTTAAAGACCTCAGGGGGAACACCATCTACTCCACTGGCACGATTGGTCTTAATGCTCTTTGCAGCAGCCTTCACTTCTGCAAAGGAGATATCGCCAATGGGAATTTCTTGTGGCACAGCTTTCTGTTCAACGCGTTCTGCTTTCTCCCTGATCCATGGATGGGCTGGTGTTTTGATACTCGTTTCGAGTAGAAACCTGGGGTCGTAATGTAAGGTTTTACCCTTGAATTCTGGGAAGTTGACTATCAGTTGGATGTTGATGACTATGGCATGGTATGGTGTAACTGCTCTGTACGATACCACAAATGCCCTTGGTGATTTTCCACTTACAACTGTTAGAAACAATGCAATCATTCCCAACAGCTAGCAGTCTTACTGGAGGGTGTAGCGAATTTGTTCCATAGACACGTTGTTAATAACCCACCAGTACAATGTGTATTGGTTCGGATGCGCCTCTCAGACTATTTCGTTCAGGAGCTGGGCATTGTATCATTCTTTAAACATTATCCGATTTTCCACCATTGTCGCTGCTCTAAACTGTTAGCAACGTAACAACAAAGCACACCGTATTGTTAAATAGCCAAGTTTATATTGAATATACTTATAACTATATATATTACCATTAATTTGTATATTCTATTCCATGGTTCTCGACAGGGTCTGTGGGTATATTTTTCTTATCCCGACCTCGTATTAAACCTATCAGTTCTTGATGAGCTCCCGACAATGCCGTTTATGACTCTCGACAAGTTCTGTGGTTACATTGTGACTCCACTTTCCTATTACGTCTATCTGCTCTCAATGAGTTCTATCATGGTTACATTCTTACTCCACACTTATATTATGCAATCTGCTCTCGATGACTTCTGTGGTTATGTTGTTACTCCACTCTCGCATTAATAAATTTCCCTGTCTCGCGATGAGTTCTGTGGATATTATTATTATTATTATATTACGCGATATTATTATGATAAAATCAAATGAAAACAAAACATAAAAACGAAACAAATGAAGACCACCACAGAGAGGAACCACCCAGGGCTCAGGGGCACTTATGGGGGCCACAAAAGTAAAAATTTCTTTAAAATGCACAATTATTAAAAAAAGAAAACCGAGTAATTAATATACGATAGTTACTAGTTAATAATACAATGCGGTTTCCCTGGTCCATTACAGTACAGTAATAAACAGCAACTTACGGGAAAATATGGAAATATTTATGGAATCAACGACTGCACCAGATAAATTGTTCCAAATATTGACTACACGAGAGGTAAAAGCGTGCTTGCACAAATTTAAACGACAGCGAGGAACCTGCAACTTTACTGTGGTCACGTAGACTGGGGCGCGGGGCGCGTTTAAAGAAGGTATGGAATTTTAAATCAATAGTACCCTTTTCCATTCGGAACACGAGTTTAAGATCGAATATAATCCGAAGTACTTCAAGTGGCTGCAACTTCAAATACTTGAATTGGTCTACGTAGAAGCAGAAAGGAATTTTGCACCGTCAATATAGTCGTCTAGTGAAATAATGCTGAACCCCTTCAATTAGATCAATACTGGCCTTGAGGTAAGGTGACCATATTGGAGAGCAGTACTCCAATAGAGGGCGCACAAGAGTCTTGTAAGCTACTAATAAAGTGTTAAGATCACAAGTCTTAATAATGCGAAACAGCATATTGGTTATTCTATATGCCTTGGCGGCTTGTTTTCTGCAGTATTGATCAAATTCAATACAAATTCAAGGTCATTCTGGACGATTAGTCCTAAATCACTACAAGAATTGTCACTAATTATAACTGAATCGTTTAATTTGTAAGAACACTGCAAATTGTTATTACCTATGTGGATAACAGCACATTTGTGTGCAGCAATAGTAAGCTGCCACTCGCGGGCCCAGTTATTTAGTGTTGCGAGGGCAAGAGTTAGTTTATTGTGATCGGCAGAATTGGAATACAATTTTACATCATCTACGAAAAGTTTAACCGAGACTGCATCAAGGATATCGGGAAGATCATTTATAAAAAGTAAGAATATTGTTGGGCCCAGAACACTGCCCTGTACCGTGCCAGATATAACTCTCGTGTTAGGAGAGAATTCATTTCAAACGAGGACGCGTTGGGTTCGATCTGAGAAAAAGGCACATGCTAATAAGTCTCCCGATATCCCATAAGCAGAAAGCTTACATAATATTTTAGAGTGGACACAACTATCAAAGGCTTTGGCAAAGTCTATATAAATAATATCGAGATTGCCACGGTTATCTAATATATTATTCCAATCATTAATACACTCTAGTAATTGACTGCACGTAGATTTACGTTCTAGAAAGCCGTGCTGGGCCTTAAAAATCAAATTATGAGCATGTAAATATATTATAAGGTCCTTTTTCACACACATTTCCATGATTTTACATGCTATACATGTGATTGAGATAGGTCGGTAATTATAGGGTTTGCAAGCATCGCCCTTTTTTATAAAGAGGTACAACAATCGCCAAATGCCAAATTGAAGAAAATGTGTTTATGTTAAAGGAAACATTAAAAGGCACAGATAGTGGGGCAGCCTAGCAGACAGATAAACGCGAAAAAATAATACTAGGTAAGTTGTCTGGAGTTCTACTTTATTTAGCAGCAATTTTATTGAGAATTGCTAAAATATTAACAGGTGAAAAATTTATAGTGGACAGGGAAACATTACTAGGTACTTTACGATGAAAAGTAGGAACATGTCCGTTTTCCTCAGTAAAATTTTAAGCGAGGACCTCTGAAAAAATCTTCGCTTTAATTTTATCATCAACCACTGTGTCACCCTTGTACATCAAGGGACCAGTACCAGTTTTATCCCATCAGTGAGAACTAATATAACTAAATATTTTATTTCTATCACCAGAATTTAATAACTTTGTTTCACGGCGCGATGGGCCTCCTTTGAGACGAGGTGTGCAACACGTTCATATTCAATTTTACCTGCTACGGAGTTACGGCGTCTCCACAGAACATTTTTTGCGCCTGAAGGCGCCTAATATATTCGGGATAATGTATTTTGTTTTAGGAATTAACGGACTTAAATGGAATGAACTGTTCTACACCATTTTTTATTAGAGTACTAAAAACCTCATATAATTCATCTACAGTTCTACATGGTTCATAGAGTTCGATTATATTACTATTTCTAATATTACTTCTAAACGCAGTATAATCTCCTTTATTGTAGTCATAGTAACCACTCACAGACTTTACTTTTATATTGTTGGGAAGAGCTGGTGATAGTATGTTAAATGTAACAGATGCGTGGTCACTACTTGAAAAATGCTCAGCAGTATCCACACCTGATACAAATTTAGCGTCGGTAGTAAGCACAAGTTCAAGTATGTGTTTACCGCGGGTGGGTTTGAGCTGCAATTGCAATAGCGAATTTTGTAATAAAAAACTACTAAATAGATTATATGTCGCGTTATCAGGATGAGAGAACTTACCCAATCGAAATAGGGAATGTTCGTTCAAGTCTCCTGTAATTACACAATGGAAATCAACTTTACACAAAGTAGTTAAACCGTTATATAGGATATTACTGTAATCAGGTACGTCGGATCGCGGTGGTGGTCGATAACAACAAATAAAACGAGATTTTAGAGAACCAATCACATCTATAGCGGCTACAGAGAATTCGTGTTCCATACGATTACTCGGCAGAGTCACCGAGTTGCATTTTAAGTCCTTGTTTTATCCCTATTTAAATGTGTGGACATTATTTATCCCAGAGAGTTGGCTCTTTGAGGCAGTCACCAGACTGGTTCGCTAAACCACAGCTCAGGGTAGATTTCGCAGCGGAATTGGGGAGCGGATCTTCCAACTAGATCTACTGTATATGTAGCTACATCTGCTACATCTTCTAGACCATAACATGTCATGTTGCCACAGACAAAATTTACTGTTGCAATTTCTACAATTTTATAAGTCGAACTTTATCCTTGATTTGTAGATAACCTTCTGATGTCTGGTCATATAATTTAATAATAGGAATATATAATATTAATTTACTTAATAAAAAATTTATCATATCAATGATTAATTTGTAGACAAATTGGAAAAGAATTAAAGTGTAAGAACTAAACGAAACTTATTATAAACACATTTTATAAACATACTATAAAAAAAAAGCAAGCAAACAGTCGGCCGAAGCCGGAGGCGACCCGAAGGCTCCTCTTTCGATAGCTGGTACCCGAGGGTAGGGGTGGTCGCTACTCCTATCCCAAGATTTGCTCCCAGTTATTTAACTGGTAAAACATACTATAAGTAGCAGATTATTCATCGTAAGGTATCAATCACTGAGTTCAATTATTTTTTACACTTTCTTGTCATTAGAAATGCTTTGTTGTTGTATGTTTCTGTGACTTCTTTTCAATTTTACTGTCTCGCTAGAACATTGCAAGATGTATTGGTAATTATTTTTATGCCTTCCAGTTGTCAATTTCACCTTTTAGGTGTCACGTTTCTGAAAATGATTATTTCAGTTTATAATAGGACTGTCTTATTCTATACCCAAAAGGTACAGAAGCCCTGTAACTACATCCGTATATATAACCAGCAATCAACCGCGTTCAATTGTATAGATATTCGCTATAGTATAGACAGGGCCGC
The DNA here is from genome assembly GCA_032718475.1 of Nemertoderma westbladi. Lineage (NCBI taxonomy): Eukaryota > Metazoa > Xenacoelomorpha > Nemertodermatida > Nemertodermatidae > Nemertoderma > Nemertoderma westbladi. The sequence goes on from JAUCBJ010003763.1 coordinate 14,568, forward strand.
CTTAAGGCCTTCATCAAATTTTAAGGCGGCCCTGAGTATAGATCCGAAATACAATTCATTTCAGTGAAAGAGGTTTTTTTATATACCATTTCAAAAGCCAAAACAGCTTCATGATCCATCAATTCCTGATATCAAACTCTATTGAAGTCCATCATCCACTTGTCACTTAGACTCCGGACTGGCAAATATAGTACATACATAGTACTGTATACAACATAACACACCGCTTTTAGCCAATTTAGGTAGTTTTGCCATTAATTGTTAGCTCATTGCCTGTGCCTTTACTTCCATTCACTACTGAGCTCGCATGCGACGTGGAGAGGAATTTCACCCTTGTGCATTGCGGATGCTTGTACCTCTTTAGTGCTCCTTGATGTCAAATAACAATATTGGTCTCTATCTACTGTAAGTGCTGTGCGTGCACACTGAAATTATTATAGGAAAACCAAATAAATGGTATGTCCGGCCAAGTTTTCCCCTAAATGCCCTTTAGTTCTTCTCCACAGCCCCTTGTACTGTAACATATAGGCCTACTCTCATTTTACATTTTCAGGGATTTGTGAGTTTACCATGTAATCATTCTAATCTCGTATGGCTTAATTCTATCACTCAACCTCCCCACATACAGTATCTCACTCTAAAGGTAATTTTATTCACTCACAATTGCTCCATCTACCTACTCCAGGACTTCTGGTACAGTAAAGTACCGCTTTCAGTCAACCACCCTGCTTTTCTTGTCCTAAAAATGACACACAGTATTGTTGTACAGTAGCTAAAGGTTGAAAGCAAAAATTTTAATTCTGACTCACCCAGTATGAAGTAATGATGAGAAATTGATTATGATAAGAATTTTATGCAACCACATTTAGATTTGTGGAATAAATCGGGGAGGGGTAGGGGGAGGAGCGAGGGTTGTCCTTGTATCTGAATTGATACATAACCATTTTTAAGGAGGTGTTGGAATGGCGTAATGTTCGCATCTCTTTTGTGTGTCCATGGAGATATGTCTCTTTCACTCTCAGGTGATAATAACGAACGATATGGGGATGACAAATTTTTATTAAGGAGGTAAATAGTCAGTCCACCACCAGGGTTGAGTGAGATTGTAGTGTATGAGATCGATTTGCAGTGTGGATCTGCCCATCTGCGCTTAACTATTGACCCATAGGGCCGCCGGCACTTTGTTGATTGTGAAGGGTTTGGGGAATTCGAATCCAACATTCAGTTTCAACCCCCCTGGCGGATTTTGATCGAAGGCCTGCTACTTAAAGACACCATTGGTGGGGGGTTTGGGGGTCGGGGGAGGGTTGGGGTCGTTGGCCTAAAGGATATACAAATAGCCTTGAATTTGAAATGCTTAACTATGCTTGCTGTTACAGTGAATTGGAGAAGACTGTCAGTCACTTTCAATAATAATAAATGAATTGTTGTGGGGTGAGTGACGGTGAATTAAATATATAATGTAGATAGGACAATATGATAATGCTCTCCATAGCGAAAAATATCAACCGGCCCTATTGGGGCTCGAACCCGGTACCTAGGTTTCAAACTTCTGGTTATCATCAGCCGGGTGACTGTACTGAGCTACCAGACCGGATGAATATTTCGCTGTGGAGTGGGAGATCATATTTAGGCCAACTAATCACTCAAAGGAAAGTACAAGTTCGTTCGTTATTCCCGTGCTCTGCCAGAAATGGCAACCATGCCTCAAAGAATAACTATTATACAGTGTTGTAGAAACCACTGTAACCCCGTAATGCCTGGCCCAGGCTGTTAATTAATAATAATAAATGAATTGTTGTGGGATGAAAAGGCAGGTCTTCGTAGATAATGTCACATATGTATTCTGTGAAAACAATCCTCTGGTACTTTCTTCTTTCTAGGACGAACACTCTTAGTGCAAGTACTGTAAAATGCGTTTCGGGAATCAGAAAGAAATTATCCGGCACCAATTGACCGGCATCCAGAGTCTAAACTTGCAATTATAGTTGAAAATAAGACACGTATTTTAACATAAAGGGTCAAGATGTCCAATGTGATCGTCTGCAAACTGTAACGTATTCGACATAAAACCGTTACCATTTATAGAACTCGTCATGAAAACCGTTACATTTGCAACAGATTTCTCGAATAATCATTGACACCAAAAATCTATGTAAACGAAAAGAAGTTAAACTCAAATGTTGATGCAAGTTTAAAATTACGTTTTTTCAATTACTTTGACAGAGAATAAGTGTGTTTTGCTGAAGGATTCA
>JAUCBJ010003764.1:0-37130 GCA_032718475.1 Nemertoderma westbladi
GTCTACGAAAGTCTCCCAAACATAGTTAATAGCCGATAAAATTCGTAAAGTCATGTATAAACAGGACATTGACTATTAAAGAATTCCTATTAAATAACATCCCAGATCTGTATGCATTGGAATCACCCTAATTCTACCGCTAGCTTTGCATAATGTCACCATAGCAACAACCACGCTAGAATTAGAATTGAGTTAAACGAACAATAGAAAGCTTGTCCCATTGAATAGCATAGGGAATAAATAGCGCACTGCTAGTATCCAAGGATACATAATAATACAGTGACATTCTGGAAGGCATTGACTAACGGACAAATGGCCCGAATGTGCGTACTTGTGACCAGTTGTGTGGTATTTGTGAGTTTATAGGTGAATGTTACTGCTAAAGTGTGTTTACAGTAGCTAGTCGCAATCGTAAAATAACCTAACTCTCCAAGGAATACCTGAAGTACATCTAAGCCTTTGGGACGGACAGTGGAGTGACTTGTGTCGGTTATCGTTGTGGTTGTACGGCTACGTCGTTGGCGAAAGTACAGCTACAGCGGTACATCGGCGCTGAGAATCTCTTACTGTCCGGGGGCAAGGGAGAAATAGGCAGCGACGCCCGCTCGCCTAACGATATATAAACTCATTATAATATTGGTGAACTTGTATAGCAGATATGACTGAATTAATAGAAGATGATCTTGGTATCAGGGAGAGATATACTCTACCTTTACAAGCGTTTGTCGATAGCTTAATACGCGGCGACGCTGATCCAACTACTACGGAGGACGATGGTCGTTATATCGAACCGCCAATGTCCCAGGAGCAACTTACGCGTGAATTGGATTATAGAAAGTTCACTGCTCGCTACACTCATCGTAATGGTACGTATATGGACTTCTTGACCACTGGTCATCCTATTGATTTACACGACACCGACGATGTAGACACCGAAAGGGAAATGGTTTTGTTTAAATATCATGCCCAGCGGAGTCGAAACGATAAATCGAGAATAGAACACGAGAACTCTATTCGAAACAAGCTCGAAAGAAAGAACGTGGAAGAAGGCTTGTAAAGACAAATATAGGCGAATCACTGGAGAAGAGACATATGTTAGTGTACAGTGTCCATAATGTGAATAGTTTTCCCCGGGGCACGGGTGCTCGCGGGCGGTCTCCTTCGGGAGGCTGTAAATTTCTCTTCCTTCATCGTTTTCCTGTAATTATTGTGATCAGTGTCACAATTAACAGACAAGAATGAATGATGACGTGATGGAAAACTTGTCCATTGTGGTGTCTTATGGATACTACCCTATATCCTTCCTCCTCTTTACTCCCTTCATCGATCGAGCAATCATAGTGGTATCGTGGTATGGATCATACCTCATCCTAATAAATCTCCTCACCTTCTCTTCCCAACGCGCTCGGAGCTTCGGGAAACGAATACTAAACCTCCCAGCCCTTACTGTTTATTTGTATGCTAATATTGGTGTCCGCACCTCCTGTCCATGTCATATTCTGTTGATATTTATGATATCAACTTCCATTCCTCTTGTTGTTGATTGAATAATCAACCATAAATAATTTCCTTAAGTCCACAACCGTGATACAAACAAGGACTGAAAGGACACGTTGATAGTTTATGAACAACTGGTACCATTATGTGTCATAAATCTGGTTGTTCACCCTCTTAATAATTGAGGATAAATGCGTCTGGAGATAGTCTTCGAATGTAACAATCCTCCTATTGAAGTCGTATTTCATAATTTTATTGAATGCGATAGTTTTTCCTCTGCTCTACCATCGCTGTCGGAGAACATATTAGGCCTACAACAGGAATATGGAGAACATTCCATACCCTTTCGTTGATACTCGGCTGATTGCTCCTTGGGCCGAAGGCCGAGGTTTCTTTCGCACTATGTATGCCAATACACCCAGCAGCATTACTAAAGTACAACGGACATCCATCGGACATCTTGCCTTTCAAGAATATGGTTGGAATTTCAAAGTTGGAAATCCTATAAATTACCAGCAAGTATATGGAGATCATTACTCCCGTTTATATTTTGACGGACCATTAACTGCGCCTGGTGCCGTATATAGCTTTATGAGTGTTCCACTTCGCCCTTCCTTAGCTATATACACGATCTTTGAAAACGCAGCACTTGCCGGTTGGCTAGCCGATGTGTGCAGTCGTACCATACGCGCTCACCCGTTAATACTTGGAACTAAACTCGCCAAGTTAGACGAACACAATAAGTTCATACGTTTCGAATGTTTCCGGCGCTTTCTGACTCCGTTCCGTAACGTCGACAGTCAGTTCAAAGATCGCGCGCTGACCAAGCTCAGTCTTAGAGACTCAGCTGCGGAGAAACTGAGTAGCGCTGGATTTGCCGTGTTTCAAGACGTTTGTATACAGAACTCACATTCATCTGTTATACAAAGACCCCGAATACCTACAGGTTATTCTGTCGTGGAAATACAGACAGTGGGTCCACTTACGGAAACCGACGCACCAACTTCGTCTATGCAGCTGGAGGATGAACCAGTATGCTTGGAATCCGAAGCGATTCAACCTACGGCTTCTCGGAGCAGTGACAATGATTATGTCATAGAGTGGTATCAAGGTCCACAGCGTCTCACAGCGTACGATTATCGACACGCCAACTACGTTTCCCGAAAACGTTGTCGATTATGCGCATCGAGAGACCACTTCACTCCTCTCGACTCGAGCGTACCTTGTTCCTATTTCCTCGAACAACCGATGATGGAAATATATTGTGCTTATTGCCGGCTTACTAACTCTCATATATTTGCCGTCTGCCCACAATTTATGACTCAATGTCACTACTGCCAACTTAAAGGACATGAAAGTTACAACTGTCCCTTTAATCGCGATTTAGAGAGCGTAGACGAGATGATCACCCTGCGATACATCCGAGCTTGGGAAGCGAACGCCGATTTACATTGCGAATCCCGACATCGCTATTACCCTGGACGAGCTTACGAGGGAGTTTACGCGTTCCATCCTTATCTATTCGCGTCGATTGAACAGAAAACACGCGTACCAAGTTACGAGTTAATGAAGCGTGTTGGCGAGTGTATTTCCACCAAGTTTGTCAGGAAATACCTGAGAAACGTTAATCCTAATGATATAACCACATATCACCTGATCAATTATATCCGTCAGGACCCTGAGTATGGCGACATTTTCGTGAACTCGCATCCTGAACTCCAGGAAGTATCTCGGCGCCCATATGAATACCGAACCCGAGAACGCGAGCTGGAGAGAACCATTAAACCGAGAAAGTTCCTCACCACTCACGGTCCACCCACCGCTAGTGTCCAGACGACCCGTCAAGGACCCGTAGGAGCTGCTGTCCTGAGACGCGCTCTAAAGGCCGTTAGACCCCACTCCACTGAGGTTGATATTAATCAACCAGGTACTTCGACCGGCGGGTATACCGATCGTAACCCTGCACCCTCTGATGCAATTATATTGCACCCTTCGCCTAGGAGCTACAGCCCTCCTCGTAAAGTGGCTCGCCCCAAAGAGAAAAGGACTCTTGCTAGCCTCAAGAAACTGCGTAAACGCCGTCCGCGCAAGAAAGACTAACTGTTTAGAGTATTTTTATATTTTAGAAACTGTGATTTTGTATATTTTATAGACTTAAATCCCATTTTCTGGGAGCGGTGTAAAAGCTTTTGTGGGATAACTGATTCGTTTGCCTTGTTGGCCAGTTCCCCCCCAGTCGCTAAGAATACTCTCAAAGTGATCTACAGCTAAAAATAGTGCAAGTTACCAGCTTATTGGCTGATTTGCTGTACGCAGGCATCTGGGCTCTGTTTAATCGGCCAACAAGCCTAGGGAGGTTGCGTCATAGCCTTGTTTTTGTATCTCCCAATAGAATTTGAGTTAGCCTTGATTTTGACCTATCACAGGCTACTGAACTGAAATTTGCCTATCTCACTGCTCTTTCTCTGTGTTGAACGGGAGCTTCGTGGAATAAGGGAGTTGGTATCCTCGTATAGAGCAGTAGTCACGAGTTTTTCAAAGCCACGAAAGAACGGCTTTGTAGTGTTTTATGTTTTCTGCTTTTTAGCTCAACACTAGTAGGTTTAATCATAAGGACATATATCCTTTAACGGACTACCTGGCTGCAATTACGCATCAAACAACCTGGCTTTAAACTCTGTAAATATCAAAACAAACTGGCACGATTGATCTGTGAATACTGCATACTGCTATTTGTTGTCGGTTATTCATTATATTTGTTGATGAATTATTATATTGGAATAACGAGAAATAACCCCGACACCCAATATTCTTGATATACCGAAGGTAAGAGAGAAAGGTTACCAATAACGATTGTGACTTATGTTAAAGTGGTTTGAAGTGAATCTAATGTTATTTGATAGACCCTACATGAGTCAGTCTGTGTTCCTTTTATATGTGATTAAAATCGGTGAAGATTGGCAGATTAGTGTGCAGTATTGTGCAGCATTGCGTATGAGCGAGTCTGTTAACCCTATTAGTACCGGGCTATAAAATGTTGTACAAATACCGGGGGGGGGTCATATTGACCCCCCCCCCCTCTAAAATCTACAAATATTTACGAAAACGTCTGATTTTTTGTTTGTACGTAGGTATAACTTGTCTGGATCCGACCGAAAAAAAAAATTTCGAAAAAAATGTACTGGGGTGGTTATATTGCAGCTCCAAAATTACAAGTAGTGCGCAATTTTCACCAAATTTGAAAGTTACATTTTCGGCTAATTATTTTTCAATACAGGTTTTCTGGGGTGCAAAATACATTGGAAAATATTAAAAAATGATATGATTACTATAAATGGCTGTTTAGTCCTCTCTGCGTAGGAAAAAAATGAAAAAAACAAGTAACCAGCACTTTTCAGTTAGAACACAAAATTTTTAATTCACTTATACGATGCTATAAATTCACATTTTCAGGTTTTCGAGGGCGCTGATTCTAATGGAATACATTTCTAATATGCCAGATCATTGCTACTTGTATTTTTCGGCGTTTTTTGGCAAATTTTGGTGCTAGCACCAAATTTCGTACCCATCACCAAAAAGTACAAGTTTGCGATGTCCAGTGCTATTTTTATTGATTCCATCGGATTCAGGACCCTCATAAACCCGTATAGCGCAAGAAACAAAGTGATACTATCTACTTATCAATTAGCATATTTTCCAAAATTTGGTGCTGGCACAACAATTTTCACCCACCGGCGAAAAATACCATTTTGAGAACTCTTATGAAATTTTTACTGATTCCATTGAATTCAGAACCATCACAAACCCGTATAACGCAAGAAACAAGGTGACACAATCAATTGATATATTAGATGGTTTTCAAAATTTGGTGCTAGCACCGCATTTTGCACCCACATCCGAAAAATACAAGTTTGAGATGTCTAGTTCGATAATTATATTTTCAATTGAATTCAGAACAGCCATAAACCTCTAAAACGCAAGAAATAAGTTGTCACAAGCAATTTTATCTATTGAATGGATTTTCAAAATTTCGTGCTAGCACCAAAATTTGCACACAGCACCGAAAAATACAAGTTTGATACGCTTGGTGCAACTCGTATATATTTCATCGAATCTAGAAACCCAAAAAACCCCAATTGCGTAAAAAACAAGTTTCAAACGATCAATTTACAAAATTGACTTATTTCAAAATTTGGTGCTGGCACCAAAATTTGGCACCCACCGAAAAAAACAAGTTTGAAATTTCTAAATCAATTTATATGAATTCCATCAATTTTCTAACACCAAAAAACCGGTGTAAATAATAAATAGAGATGTTACAATTCATATTTAATGAAATGTAATTTTCAAAAAACGTCTCAAAAAAAGTGCCAAAAGTAGGGTTAAAAAATGGTGCTATAACTCGAAAAGTACACAATATTTTTGAAAACGGTTTTCACTACTAGGAAGACAATAGATTTTTAGGAAAAGTCATAAAATTTCAGATTCCCAACTGCGTTTGTTTCAGAATTATAGTAAAAAAACCACGGGGGGGGTCATATTGACCCCCCCCCCCGGGTTTAATAGGGTTAAAGAAGCAATTCCTAAAGAATGCGCCATATATGTGAATTATAATTAAGCCATATCGTTGTGAGTAGTTTAAGTCATAACTCTGTTTATGTAGATAAAGTGCCACGTCCTAAAGGAACTGTTAATATTCCCGAAGGTAAATAATATTGTCAGAGATTATATAATACTGTCAGTCGAATAATACATTAGGCTTACATAGCAATAAAATTAAACCGTCGAACCCAATCTCCCGGGAATATCCAGCGGGTGAATGGTCGCGCACGGATTGGTTTCGACTAGTGTAGTGAATCAAATACTTGTCATAGGCTAAAAAGCGATTTAATATCTAGAAGACATCTTAATTTGGCGGGTTAAACTGCCAAAGGTCTAAAAGCGCGAACATGGTTTGTATGGGCCGTTTACAAGGCTCGTATTCTAGTCCGAGTTGCTCGAGAAAATCCCGGTCGATGATGGTTCCGTCTGACCCGTTATCGAGGAACGCGAGTGTCGTCAAAGATTTACCGACTCCTTGGATCCTTACTGGGATTACCTTTGCGAAAACCATGTAACGGCGATTTATAAGATTAATCGTGGCCGAAATATTTGTTACTTGTGGTGTATCGGTGGAGATTTTAAACGGGTTGGTTTCTCTCCGTTGGGTTGTCCGGGTTCCTTTGAAGACGTGGTTTGTTTCTCCTCTTCGCCTGGCTTCGATCCGAAAGGGGAGGGTAGTAAAGTCGAAGTTCGCGGGGATGTGGAGGAGCGTGTGATGGCGTTGGTCGTTACAGACAGCACAGCACGACCTTTGGTCGCAATCCCGAACATAGTGACCTGTTCCAAGACACCGGAAGCATCCTCGGTGTTTCATTATCGCCTCGAAGCATGGGACGAGGTCGGCGAACTGAAACTTTCTGCAGAATTCCACTTTATGTTTCTCCCCACAGAAGAGACAGAGCAGGGAATTTGTGATGCCTTCCCTTTCGGGTGCCCAATTCGCGAGATAACATGCCCATTCCTCGGCGGATGTCGGTTCCTCGTAGTCTTCGTCGTCGGAATCCTCAGCCATGGTGATGGCCATCGTACTCACCGGTGGGGGGCGGAATCTCGGTTTCGGAGGGGTTGTCTTACCCCTGGAGTTGCTCTCTATTCCGTCCAACTTTGCGAGACTTTGTTTGGAAAACATCGAGTCATTCATGGCTTCGGAGATATCGTCCAGGAATGCCGACATCTCAAGGAAGCTAGGATCTCGATCTGGATGTCTGCGCCGGAGGTCTACACATTTATAAGCCCACTTACTTTGTAGCCATCCGGGGAACTTCCGGGCGATCTGTCGGAGGTTTAGAATGTTGTTCACCTGGTCCTCCTTATTCAAGGGTTTCAGAGTATAGTAGGCATCCTTCATAGAGTCGGAGAATTCCTGTATGTTCTGTGGGTCTCCTAGTGATCCCGCGTCCTGTATCAGTCTCTCTAGAGTTTTATTAATTATAGTTCCGGTATTTCCGTATCTTTTATCCAGAGTTTTCCATGCATCATAGTATGCCTCATGAGAACCTCCTTCAAAACATGCAACAATTCTGCGTGGTTTGTCACCCAGGTATTGCGATAAATATACCAATTTCTGTGCGTCAGCTATGTCCGTTGATCCAATCTGCGCAAAGAACCGTTTCTTGAATCTGAGGTAATCGACGGGATCTCCTTCGAAGGTGCGAATTTCCATCTTCGGCATGGCAAGGCGGTTCTCCAACGCTCGGATGATGCTGACGTCGTCTGAACTGGAGTGACTCGGAGGGTTATAGTTATTGGCACTCACTCCCATACTTGATGGATCAATGATAGGCGGAGTTTTGATAATGACGCGGCTGCAAGTTTGTGGTGTTGATGTAAATGGGTTGTTTGATCGGGGAGTGGCGTCCCGTTCCGAGTCCTTTTCAGGCTCGTACTTGGGTACACTCGCTGTCGTGGTGTTGGATGGGAAATAGGGTTCCTCATTCTTTAACGTAGCCGGTGGTGGATGGAACACCGGGGCTTGTGCCGATAGCGTAGACTGTTTGGTAGGCGGGATCTCGAGTTTCGGAGGTTTCGTCTCTGTTGGTGTAAATGACTTTTCTAACTCCGGTATCGGAATTGGTTCATATTCCTGATCTATATCCCTTTCCCAGTCCTCGTAGAGTTGAATATCTCGTTCTATAAGTGCGGCCTCGTATTCCGCCAGTTTCGCAATATCTGCATTCTTTTTGTGAGTGAGAATCGCTTGGGCCTCGGCGTGTTGTTTACGCATTTCTGCTTCCCATTTACGTTGTTCGATCTCTTGTTTGGCCTCTCGTTCATGTTGTTCGATCTCTCGTTTGGCCTCTCGTTCACGTTGTTCGATCTCTCGTTGGGCCTCTCGTTCACGTTGTTCGATCTCTCGTTGGGCCTCTCGTTCACGTTGTTCGATCTCTCGTTGGGCCTCTTGTTCACGTTGTTCGATCTCCTGTCTGCGTTGTTCGACCCGTCGTTCGACCTCTTGTTCGGCCTCTCGTTCACGTTGTTCGATCTCCTGTCTGCGTTGTTCGACCCGTCGTTCGACCTCTTGTTCGGCCTCTCGCTTTTGTGTTTCGGCGGCTAATACATCCTGCTCGGCTTGCAGTTGAATATACTCATCTTCCATCCGAGCTTTGAGGGCTAATGCCTTCCGTTCTCGCAGTTGGTCTCGGAGTGGCGGCGCCCCTTGAGAACTGCGCGCTGAGCCGGATATTTCGCTCCTAGCGCTGGAGTGCTGATCTCTAACGGACCCCGTTCTCTTTCGATGTACTGCTGTCCTGATGCTGGAGGATCGTACCGATTCCGCGTCTGTTCTTTCGGCCCTCTTGTAATACTGTTCCTCATAGCCTCTCACAAGGCTGAGGGTCCTCCGGTGTTGTTTGCGGAACCCATCTAGATGTACAACGTGTTCTTCCAACTTGGGGTAGTTTTCCAGATCGGTGGGGGGAACGAGCTCTTGGTACGCCTGTATCATTCTTTCGTACCGCTGTAGGATATTTCGGATACTTTGAAGCTGAGTTTGTACCTCATTGAGGGGGGTTTTGACTCCCTTGAGTTGTTTCTCCATCCGTTGATACGCTCGGGTTACTCCGCCTTTAAGAGCCCCTAACCGACGGGTCATGTTCTTGACGTTTGGTACCTCGTCGGCTTCCGAGTCTGTGTGGTGATCCATCTCGTCGGTATCGGATACGTTATTTGTGGTCATTGTAACGCCTCGTCGATGGCGAGATACGCGATGTCGTAAAACAGTTCCTCGTAGGTATTGTACTCAGCTTGGACCACCCGAACAGTAATCCTGAATCGTCCAACGTTCGTTCCTTGTACCTCAACTTCGACGTGCCAGATTCCTGGCTCAACTTGAATTATATCAATGGGTGTGATCGATACTTCCATTCCCTGTTAACAACTCTCCCAATATGTGATCTGCCGACTACGAGTTGGTTAGATCGAGTTTGCTGATTAATTAAACCACGACTTTGTCTCAACTCAAATACCAGAGTTTCCTCGTAGTGGGTGCTGGCAAGCACGTAGAGAGTTTTTGAAGAGTATTGAAGGATTTTCAACTTCCACCAGTTGAAGTTGACCGTAATTATCCTTAATTTTGACACCGTGTCAAAATTAACCGCATTAATTATTCTTAATTTTGACACCCCGTCAAAATTAACCACGTGAATTATTCTTAATTTTGTTGCCGTTATTCCTACACCAAGGGGAAAAACGCCGATGCTGGAGACGTGACTTAACAGACCACCGAGCCCCGGCCAGTCACCGGATATTGATTGTGGGGAGGGAATATTTCTAAGATGCAAGTTTGCGGTTGAGAAAAGCTGCATTAGTTGGATATACTCTTTAATGTAACTGAACTCTGTTGAACCTTGATTAAGAATAATTTTGGGCTTCCCCAAATCAATATACACCAAATATTCACAATAAGTATACACGATAATATAAATCCCTACGGTATATTATTTAATAACCCGCTGTTCGCTCAGAATTTTAGCCTACCTAATGTTCCCCAGATTTTCCCTCAGTCCCAGTCTTAGTGCCGTAGTGTCGGTGTCGGTCGACCCTGTCGCGTGTCCGTTCCACCCCTCACGAACCCCGAAGGGAACGATCATCGAGAACCAGCACGGCTTGGCTAAGGGTCGGTCCAGTCGGTAGACTCTGTCGCGTATCCGTACCACCCCTCTCGAACCCCGAAGGGTTCGGTCATCGAGAACCAGTACGGCTTGGCTAGGAGTCTGTCGTGTCGGTGGACCCGTTCGCGTGTCCGTTCCACCCCTCACGAACCCGGAAGGGTTCGATCATCGAGAACCAGAACGGCTTGGCTAGGGGTCCGTCAGTTCATCACAGAAACCCAACCACCTAGGCTTTCCGAGTCCTTTTCAGGCTCGTAGTCGCTTCGGCAGCCGAGAAACTGCTCCGAACAGTCGGTAGGCCAGTAGAGTCTAGTCGAGTCTAGTCCTTTGTCTTTCGACCCCATCGCGTGTCCGTTCCACCCCTCACGAACCCCGAAGGGAACGATCATCGAGAACCAGAACGGCTTGGCTAAGGGGTCTGTCGTCGGTTCCCGTCGCAAATCACAGTCAAGCAGTCAGCGTTCCGAGTCCTTTTCAGGCTCGTAGTAGCCGCAGTTGACCCGAGACCGCTAAGGGCAGTCCTTGTCAAACCAGTCCTGTGGCCAGCCCTTTCGCATGTCCGTCCCACCCCTCACGAACCCCGAAGGGATCGGTCATCGAGAACCAGTACGGCTTAGGTCAGGGGGCAGTCTTAAGTTGGCCACCTGTTCGCGTGTCCGCTCCACCCCTCACGAACCCCGGGGTTCGATCATCGAGACCCAGAACGGCTTGGCTACTAAGGGGCCGTCGGTGCCCGTCGCAAATCCCTGACACAAGCAGTCAGCGTTCCGAGTCCTTTTCAGGCTCGTAGTAGCTGCCGTTGGCCAGGGACCGCTAAGGGCAGTCCTTGTCCTTTAGGCCTGGCGCATTACCAAATCCACCCCTACAGGCAGCAGGAAGTTGGCCAGGGCCTAATAGTACTCAGGCTAACCCGAATACTGCTTACATTTTCCATCCCCCCTGGCCCTTATAACTATGAAATTATTCCCGTACCCTGTAAGTTGCCCCAAAGTTCGCCCATAAATCGCCCCCAGTTTATTGAATGTGCCCAAAACCCATGGTCCCGCACCCAGTAGTAATATCGGAATAATCAATTTTAATAAAATACAAAAATATTCAACTCGCGTTATGGAAAGTTGAAATACCGCGAACAGTATTGCAGAAAGTGGGTTGCAATATCGACAACATAAGATTGAGGTCAAGAGACTGGAAAGCAATTCCTGAAGGTGACAACCAACGGCGTAAGAATTGTCCCTGACTGCTACTTATCACTCTTCCTAACAACAAGAATTGCGATTTCGTTTTGAATAATTCAAAGAAGTTAAAGCCTTCCCGGGATGTTACAGTAGGTTCAGGTGAACGAACAGGCAGAGCTAAGCGAAATTCTGAAGAAGTATTCTGTGGTTTATCTAAAGAAAGACAGCCATCCAGCTTATGTCGAGAAATAGCGAGACTCAAGGAAGTTGAATCCAGCGAAAAAGCCAAGCCTGAAAACGCTGGCTATCAAGTTGTGTTTGATTTAAAGGCCAGTGTAGTGAAATGCAATGACATCATTCTTGATCGATATAACCCTAGCTACTTTAACTGACGGCACGATGATAACCACTTAAACTCATGCAATCGCTACAATAATCCGATGCTAAGAGTTTTGTCTTGGAATATAGGTGGAGCACATGATAAACTTGAACAAAACTATTTAGTTAGTTATGTACAGGCTTTTGATGTAATTTTTCTCTATGAGATTAAAACTTCGAAGATATTATCAGTCCCGGGTTTTAATGTTATCAAACAAGTCGATGAACTCATGGAGGAGTATCACTCTTAACAAAACATAATTTTGTCGATTTTGTGCGAAACGTTACATGGTATAAGGAAAGATTTATCACTACCGAATTCACATTTAGATAATGTTAAATTTGCCGAAAATCTAGCACTTAAAAGCAGCAGCATCACCTGCTACGGTACAACCACCAGTCGACTGCATTGAATCTACACTAGAATCGCTTTCAGATATTGTTGAGTCAGCACTCCATACTGAAGGGTCCATTATTCATACACCTATCATCTTACCTATTCTTATATTGTGTTGGAGCTCCATCTGTGAAGTAATGGATTACTCTCAGTTGGGGAATGGTCTCTTTAATAGTCACCATCACCTTAGAAATGAATAAATGAACAGTAGCTGGAGAGTGGCTTGTTGAGTCAGATATAATACAAAAGCTTTTGCAGGTGGGCTCCTTCATAACGTAGTTATCATGATAGTAGACAACAATCGGATGTACTGTCGCTTGATCATTTGACCAATAATAACTTTGAATTTCATCCTGGATAATGAAACTAAAGTTTTCGGAAAAGTCGAGTAAAACTACCACTTCATCTTGATGAAGAGATTCTTTAAGCTGTTGCAGGAATTTACTACTACTACTAGGTCGAGCGAACTCGGACAGTGGAAATGAGATCCTTCCAGGCTTCCCGATTCTCCATAGTTGTCGCAATTTCGTTTCTCCCAAGTTCAGTATCCCTTTCAAGTTGATCTATATATGTTATGGCAGGTCGTCCACGACTATGCTTTCCATGAGTTGGTTGCCAGAGAAGTAGATCTGGTATGACCTCGTCTTTACTTCGCCAGCAGTGCCCACTGAATCTTAATCTGCGTTCACGGAGGGTGGTTGATACAGGTGGTATTGTACCATAAAGCTCGGCGTTTGTCATGTGTTGTCTCCAGCTGATGTTTAGGGCTGCCCTTAGTAGTCTTTTGTAGCAACCATCAATTCGTTGTTCAAGTGATTTAGTCAGTGTCCAGGTCTCACCCCCGTATAAAAATACACTTTCCACTGTGGCTCGAAAGAACTTAGTCTTCAGGTGCCTGGAGAGATCTGATTCCAGATGGTATCCATTTTTGATAGAGCTACCCAAGCCTTTGCTTTCCTAACTTCTATGTCCTTTTTGCTACTCTCTATCCATGATCCAAGGTACTGGAAGTCATCGACCTTCCTTAGTTGATTATTATCAATGGTTGTCAAGTTTCCATCAACATTAAAGGTCATGAATTCGGTCTTGGTAGCATTTATATGCAATCCAACCTCCTTAGCAGCCATCTCCACTTTATTTAGTAGAAGCTGTGCATCTGCTAGCGTATTAGAGAGCAGGGCGATGTCATCCACAAAGTCGGTGTCTGTGACTGTAGTTGCCGGATATCTACTACTTCTGCGTTCTTGAAGTGTGAATCCCAGATCTCCACCAATCCCCATTGCGTAATCCAGCACAATTACAAATAGTAATGGTGCTAATGTGTTGCCTTGCAGTACGCCAGCCAAGATTGAGAAAAACTCAGTTTCACCATCTGGTGAGAGTACCTGTGCTTCTGTGTCACAATATAACAATCCAATGCCAGCAACAATTACTTCTGGTATTCCATAAGCTCTTAGGATTTCAAGCATTTTACCTCTATGGATGGAGTCGAATGCCTTCTTGAAGTCCACAAAAGTCATGACTGAGGGGAGATTCTTTGACTTAATTCCTTCAATCAGTCTCCGTAGTGCAAGTATCTGAGCTATTGTTGATCTACTTGGTCGAAATCCGTTTTGGCTCTTACACAGTAGTTTCTCTATGTGAGGCCTAATCCTATATAGAATCATTTTATTGTATATTTTGGCAGCTACCACAAGCAGACAGACCCCACGATAGTTTGTTGGTATGCCGAGGTCTCCTTTCTTGGGGAGAGGCTTTAGTTGACCTTTAGTCCAAATTGGTGGTGGCTTTTCCCCTTTTAACATCCGGTTGCAAACATTCAATAATGGTCTGTTTAGCACTCCGGTTTTGCCATACCTCCGCTGGGATTTCATATCAATGAAATCGCATAAAACTTGGAATTTCCCCATTTTATACAAAGGGATAAAAGATCTGAAAATTTCATGAGAATCTGAGGAGGTCAGAATTTCACTTTGTTGAATTTGGCTGGAATGACTCTATAGGAAAGTAAATAAAGTCGGTAAACAAGAAGCAGGAACACCAGAGGAAACTCCTCTTTTGGTTGTTACCTGTTAATCCCGAGCTCCACTGGTAAGTCGTAAGTCATTTTCAGATTTTGTTTGAGTCCGTTTGTAAAAATTATAGTTCCCGTTCTCCTCTAGTAAGACATTTAATTAAATATTATATTCTTCATTTTTTAAACATAAACTTATTTGTTCAAAAAATAAGATCCATCTCAATACACTACAAACTCTATTAATCTATACAATAGTGCGTGCAGGCAGATACATTAGCAATATAATTACGTCATGGCAGTGCATGGGTAGCCCCTACGCAGAAAATATTTGCACTGATAAATAAATTAATATATACTTAAACATATGAATGCATTCAATATACTACACTAAGAAATGTATGCATAACTAATTAATTACAACAAACAAATTATGAGCATCATATCAAGCATACACAAATAAATGATACACTGCTGCCTGGCAATCAGGCACATTCGGTCAATAAAGATGTTACGGACTTCATTACTTACAAGAAACTGGAGATGGTAATTATTTCATTTAATACTTATGACATTGCTTTGTGTCAATCAATCTGGATCTTTAGCATTGTCCGTTCTAAATGATACCTCTTGCCATCATTTTTGTCGCACCATTGAGGATATAAAGTGTACTTGTTTCTTACTTGCTCGTTGCGATCTACTTCCCCATTGAGAGGGGCACATGTTTTACAATCTTTGTTGAACCACCAGCCACCTCCAAATTTACACGGGGCACCATCTGAATGATCCTTTGTTTGGAATTTCATTCCATTGATACTGTTTTGAATGTCTTCCGGTTTAAACAAAGCATCAGACCCATTGCCGCTGTAGTCACCAATACTTAAGGAGTAGTCGTCACTTTTTCCGTTTACTATGAATTGAGAATACGTAGCGTATTTGAAGCTCCGAACAAACCATAAATCACATTTTAGTTTGGCCTTCCCAGACTTGGTTAACTGGAAGATGGTTTCCAGCCCTAACCAGTAGCCTGTCTCGACCGTTCCGAAGCCAGAAACGTATTCACTCCACCCTACATCAAAATTCTCCGAGTCTTTGCCTGATGTCGATATCTTAGGTCTGTATTGAATGACGATCCATTTTCCATCTTCGTCTGAATGGCACTTAACCTTTTTGTTATCTGTTTGAAGGCCAAAGGTTTCATTTCTATCAATGTAGTAGGATTCGGAAGTATCTATTTGACAAAGGTTATGAACACATGGCGTTCGTATCGGGCTAAGTCGGTTTACTAACAGAACAATGTCAGCAACTGCAACCCCTACAACTCCCAATGACAATATTACTATCGCCACCCACCAAAATCTAATACGTTTATTATTTTCATATTCCTCAATTTCTCCATCTAGATTTTGCTGATCTTCATCCGGTTGTTCGATATCTTCATTGTTGTGATCGACATCTTTACGATTCGAATTTGCGAAATACTTTTTTTTAATCGGCTCATCTGGAGCAGTATGAAATGTATCAGAATATGAATCAGAATCAGAATTTCTTGGTTTATACATCAATTAATTAAGTTAGTTAAGTTGGTTCATTTGTGGGGGAATCTTAGTAGTGAAATTAATAAAACAATAAATAGCAATTACTACAACTCATTTAAATTTCATTTTAATCAGTTTTCCCAACAAATTTTACAGACAGTAAATCCAAACACGACGTTTCGGGTCCAGCAGGCACCATTATCAAGCTAACTAAAGTAAGGTTCAGTACAGACTGAAAATAATTATAATACAACGGAGAAAAATTAACCTAATTTATAAATAATGAAAATTACCTACCGCAGTAGTTACAGCCTACCATCACATTTAGTAGGGGGAGGGGTTCCGGATAGTAAAACTACAGCAGCCGTATTTCAAGGGATGATTTTTGAAGTTGAGCAGTGGTCCATACCTTTAAGCGGGAGGGGGGGGGGGGGGGGGGGGATGGGATTCGAAAAAGCGACTCTGTGGTCTTTGCGCCTTTGGGGTTTTCACGGAATAGTTCTACCAGTTCTACTGGTCGTACGAAGTTCGTTTTAGACTCATTCGAAAGCTATTTTCTCGCTGTGCGCACTCCACAAAGTGACGACGGGTTTTCCCGACGTAAGTAGCGTACCAGTAACAGCTACAGGTAAAGTGGTAACTAATTCTGGAACGCATATGCAGAGGTAATCTATCTTTAGGTAAACAATGCAGAAACTCTCGGTGTAGATCGAAACACAACAAACCATCAAACCAATCAGCCTACCATCGCTTCCATAGTAGGCCTACTGAAACTGCACTACTAAAAGTACAATCGGATATATTATCAAAAATGGATGATGGTGAAGTTACACTGCTGGTCATGCTTGAAATGAGTGCAGCCTTTGATACTATCGATCATGAAAGAATGGTCAAGTTGCTCGCCTGCAAAATGGGTGTCTGCGGTTCGTGCCTAAATTGGTTCAAATCCTTTCTCACCAATAGATGTCAACATGTAGGCCTACGAATATTAAATGAATGCTCACCGACCAAAAATCTATATTATGGTTTCCCCCATAAATCAGTTCTGGCAGTGTTCTCTTCGCAAAATACGGTGAGGCCTACTGAAACTGATGAAGAATCTGAAACCATCTGCACATGGTTTTGCCGATGATCACCAAGTGTACTCTTTTCGTGCAAGTATCAAAGAGAATGAAGAAAAGGCTGTACAAGAGATTGAAAAGGCTATTACTGAAGATAAAAAATTGCTACTTACAAATAAACTAAAAATTAAATGATGATAAAACATAAATTATTATCCTCTGGGATCCAAACAGCAACTCAGTAAAGTGAGAACTAAATTAATCAATGTGGGGAAGTTCAGGTCGAACCTGCGAAGGCAGTCAAGAATTTGGGTGTGTGGTTCGAGAACAACATGACTATGGGGACCTTTGTTTCCGAATCTTGCAAACGAGCCTTCTACTTCATCCACAACCTCCGTCAGATCAGAAGATTTCTTTCTGAAACCGCTATGAAGACTCTAGTTCCCTCCTTAGTAACTACTAGAATTGATTACTGCAACAGCCTGCTCTTTGGAATCGCTAAAAAACACCTAAATAAACCCTCAGTTAGTCCAAAACGTGGCCGCCCGACTGCTACGATCGATCCACCAATACGACCACATTACTCCAGTTCTAGAAGAATTACACTGGCTTCCTACTACACACAGAGTGCAGTACAAAATTCTTCTTATAACACACAAGATTCTCATTGGTAATGGCCCTGAATATTTAAAGAAAATGCTTCACATTGCACTAAATAATAGATACAACATACGGAGCCAAACACCACCAAAGCACATTACATCCATTACAAGTGTGCATCATACGGGCGACGGGCCTTCAGAGTCGCTGCACCAACTCTTTGGAATAAACTGCCTCACGAGTTGCACCTGCACCTGGCAGCAGGGGTACAGGGCATGACCCAGCAGATGAGCTGCACAGCCAATGGTGGGTCATGTGCGCCAGAGTAGATATGGGTGATGGGCCTCATATCTGACTCCACAGCGACACCCACCCTGTGGAACGGCAAACCAGGGTGTGGTATTTGCCCCGAGAGCTGACTCGGCAAAAAAGCATCCCCCAACCCCCCACTATGGATTACATTAGTAAGGTCAGTTATCTCCTGACCGGCTGCCTGTCTCACCCCCTACTGGAGAGAGAGAAGTCAACAATTCTTTGAGTCCCTTTCCTGATGACCTTTCTGGCCCAAACCCTGGGTCACCAAGGAGGCCAGATTGTGAGGGGGAGAGGGATTCTGGAGTTGGAGGCTACTCTCATGTTCCACCCCGACCAACAAAGCCATTGGTGAATCTGAGGCAAGTCACTAGACTAGCCTCAGTAAACACCCTAACACTCGGGACCCCAATGCGACAAGGTGAGCTGACTGCCTTGGCAGATAAGCTTTCTCTTAGCGCAGTGGGTGTTCAAGAGCACCGAATGCAGACTGGACAGACTGATGAGGTTCTGATTAAGGACATGGGGGCGGTTGGCGACTCGCCCTTGCGTCAGCAGATGATAGTGGCAATGGTGGTATTGGTCTATTGATGAATCCAACTGCACATGCAGCATTGGACAAAATAGACAAAATCTCTAACCGCATCATCCGTTTCCACTTCTCATGTTCTGGAAGACTGGCTAAGAAGTTTCCTAAGGTGGTTCTGATTGTGTGCTACTCTCCAACTAGTGTTGCCCCTGTAGAGGAGGTGGAAAATTTCTACCACAATCTACAAGCAGCTACTGATGGAGTGGATCAGCATGCATTCTTAACATTCCTGGGAGACTGTAATGCAAGTCTGCATCAATCACTACATCGCCCTGGGTCTATAGCAATAGTGTCAACCGAAATTCCGTCCATCTTCAGGATTTTATCTCTGGAAATGGATTGTTTTCGGCTGGAACCCAGTTCAAGAAGCGAACTGGAAAGCTATGGACTCATAGTGGACCCAGTGGTCACAAGTCCCAGATAGACCATATTCTGTTTCGTAGGAAGTACAGGAGCTCTATACAAGACTGTGATGCATTTAAACTTCGACCTTTCTCCAGTGATCACCGCCTTATTGTGGCCAAGGTAAGACTTAGTCTGCGTGCTAGCAGAACAACGAAATCTGCCTTGCCGCGGCATGACTAGTCCTCTCTGTTGCAACAGCCAAGTGTGAGATCCAGCTTCACACTACAGCTGAGCAACAGGTATGAGGTTCTTGCCTCTGAGGCGGCAGATCACTGTGAGGGCTATACTGCCTTCACAGAAGCAGTTAAGTTAGCAGCTGCAGAAACAGTTCCTGTACATCCTCGAAACAGGAAAAGAGTCCCCTGGACTGACAACAAAATCCAGAAGTGCCGAAATGACCTATCAGCATTAATACCAATCGTGCCAGTGGAGTAGATGGTGTTCCCCCTGAGGTCTTTAAAATACCTGAGTGTCTAAAGCTCATCTATCCCATCAGTAGACATGTACCGAACAACAAGAGTCCCACAAGAAATGAAAACAAATAAGTTGGTGCCAGTTCCCAAGAAGGGCAACGTAACACTCAATGGTTCTTTTCGGGGAATCTCATTGATCTCGATTGCTGCAAAGCTATACAATAGAATTCTATTAAATCGCATCAGGGATCCCATTGAGAGACTGCTCCGTGGAAATCAGAATGGGTTCCGTAAAGGTCGTGGGACCATGGAACCCATTTTGGCACTTAGAAGGATAATTGAAGAGTTATCAAAAAAGAAAGACAGGCATCTGGCTGTTATCTTTGTTGATTTCTTCAAGGCCTTTGATTCAGTCTCCCACTCACGTATGTTCAGCATACTTTCATTATATGGGATTCCTGATGAAATTATTGCAGCAATCAGATCAGTATACGATGGTTCGACAACATTTGTGTCTACTGTTGACGGTGACACAGAACCATTTGAAGTGTTATGGGGCGTCCTCCAGGGAGACACACTTGCACCATTTTTGTTTATAATTGTGGTCGACTATGTTCTACGCATGTCCTAAGATCATCATAATGATGATGGGGTGATGATAACTCCACCTACTGGCTACAGAAGTCGAGGAAATCCTGCCAAGTACCTAACTGATCGAGACTTTGCTGATGACTTAGGAGTACTCTCAGAATCACTAGAGGGAGCCCAACGGCTCCTCAGCTCATTAGAACATGCTGCTTCTAGTGTTGGTCTTTTTATTAACTCCAGAAAGATCTAAATTTTGACAGTTAACTTTGAAAGTCCTCAGCAAGTCTCTGATCGGATGAGCATAAGCTCAATGGATGATATGCTTGAGCATGTGGACGACTTCTGTTTCCTGGGATCATATCCGGAAGTCAGGTGAGGACCTTCGAATACGTAAGGGAAAGGCACGGGCAGCCTTGAATAGGCTTTCCAGGATTTGGAAGTCACCGAGAATTAATCGGAAACTTAAGGTCCGATTTTTTAGAGCAGCAGTAGTTCCAGTACTCCTCTATGGGAGTCCATGCTGGGCTCTAACTGCTGAGGACACCAAATCTCTGGATGGCACATTCACAAGAATGCTACGCCGGGTTCATTGTGTCAAGTACAATGCACACATCTCCAACCAGACACTATATAACATTGGAGGTGTCTCATTGGTTCCCCCAAGCTTGACACTATAACAAAATCGCCTCCGCTTTGCAGGACGTTGCTTTCGCCGTGAGGACCAGCCAGTGCATAATCTTGTACTTTGGCAGCCTCATGGAGTGAATAAGCATGGTGGACAGTCCATGACTTTCTTGAGACGCATCTTAAAGGACACTGGCCTTGAAGATGCGGATGATCTAACAAATATCATGGGTGATAGGGAGTTGTGGCTGCGCAATTTTGTCGACAAGCCGGCACAGCATTCTTAAAAATGCAGCTGCAATGCAGCATGCCGATACTCTTAGTATACGGACGACGGGCCTTCAGAATCGCTGCACCAACTCTTTGGAATAAACTGCCTCACGAGTTGCGATCAGAAGGGAACACATCGAAATTTAAAACGGATCTTAAGACTCATCTCTTCAGGAAAGCCTTTAATACGTAATTTTTAAACTGACTGATACTATACCACTTTTAACCATTTTAAGCTCATACATTTTATTTAACACTTATTTTTAAAGCTTACAATTTATTTACTTAGTCCTAAGCGCAATACAATATACATACAATAGACGTAAATTTAGCGCTATATAAAAATTTTTATTATATTATTATTATTTAACAAGTGCATAAACTAGACTAAACTTATATTGAAAAGGTAAATAATTATGAAAGTTCATATATTGACCTGTAATAACAAACTTTCAATGTTTGTTAACCGGACCTTTAGGATTGTTCTTCTTATATAGCATTTCATATAGAAATTAGTAAATTACTGTATGCCATATCTTTAGATGAAATGGTTATGATGAAAAGGCTTTTTTAATTATTTATAATTTAGGTTAATTTTTCTCCGTTGTATTAATTATAATTATTGTCAAACATAACCTTACTTTAGTTTGCTTTATAATGGTGCCTGCTGGACCCGAAATGTCGTGTTTTGGATTTACTGTCTGTAATATTTGTTGTGTAAACTGAGTAAGGCGGGGTAGCTCAGTTGGTTGAGCGTCGGGCCTGCAATCTATTGGTGGTAGGTTTAGCCCCGCCAGGGTCCACTCAACCTTTCATCCACTGGCGTCGATAAAATGAGTACCAGTTAAATAACTGGGAGCAAATCTTGGGATAGGAGTGGCGCCCACCCTACCTTGGGGTAGCAGCTATCGAAATGGCCTGCAGCGAACAATAATTCTTGCAATCTTTGAACGCCTATGTTTCAGCTGTTTCTCAACGAAATTCAGATATTGTTACATATTTGGAATACTTGGAACGCAAGCTTTTTAATAATATCTATAAAGCGAGGTTAATGTGAAGATTGGCAATGATAGGAGTTATGTGCAATTTCGCAAAAGACACTTTTTTAAAACGCTTATTAAAAAAATTGGAATCGAAAATTCCGGCTTCATGGTAACAACCACGGTGAGTTGATGAACTAGTTGTGTTTCAAATTTCAAGCAATATGATAAAGAAAGATGTGTAGAAAAATTGGGGGGGGGGGGGGGGGGGGGGGGGGTGTCCGTGTCATCAGAAAATAACACTATATTACGGGTCATGGTGTACTTAATAACAAAAAACTTAAAAAAGATTTGAAGAACAAATATTTTGAGAATATCCTTTGTAATTCCCCCAAATGGCAACTTTATTATTGCTAGTTTGTGTTGCTTGTTATAGAAAATGTTCCTGAACAAAATAACATGTTTGCCATTAATTAATAATAATGTTCTAGAACAAATATTTTTTGTTTTGAAACCTTTTTTTGCTCG
Source organism: Nemertoderma westbladi (assembly GCA_032718475.1). Taxonomy (NCBI): domain Eukaryota; kingdom Metazoa; phylum Xenacoelomorpha; order Nemertodermatida; family Nemertodermatidae; genus Nemertoderma; species Nemertoderma westbladi. The sequence goes on from JAUCBJ010003764.1 coordinate 22,081, forward strand.
AATTTGTAATTTGTTCCACAGATTATTTATTATATTCATTTTTATATATTTTTAAACCATAAAACTAACCCAAACGCTATCCCTAACGCTAACCCAAACGCTATCCCTAACGCTATCCCTAACGCTATCCCTAACGCTATCCCTAACACTAACCCAAACGCTATCCCTAACGCTATCCCTAACACTAACCCAAACGCTATCCCTAACGCTATCCCTAAAACTAACCCAATCCTAACCCAAAAACTATCCCTAACACTAACCCAAACGCTATCCCTAACGCTATCCCTAACACTAACCCAAACGATATCCCTAACGCTATCCCTAACAGTAACCCAATCCTAACCCAAAAACTATCCCTAACACTAACCCAAACGCTATCCCTAACGCTATCCCTAACACTAACCCAAACGATATCCCTAACGCTATCCCTAACAGTAACCCAATCCTAACCCAAACGCTATCCCTAACACTAACCCAAAAGCTATCCCTAGAGCTAATCCAATCCTAACCCAAACGCTATCCCTAACACTAACCCAAACACTATCCCTAACGCTATCCCTAACACTAACCCAAACGCTATCCCTAACGCTATCCGTAAAACTAACCCAATCCTAACCCAAAAACTATCCCTAACACTAACCCAAACGCTATCCCTAACGCTATCCCTAACGCTATCCCTAACACTAACCCAAACGCTATCCCTAACGCTATCCCTAACACTAACCCAAACGATATCCCTAACGCTATCCCTAACAGTAACCCAATCCTAACCCAAACGCTATCCCTAACACTAACCCAAAAGCTATCCCTAGAGCTAATCCAATCCTAACCCAAACGCTATCCCTAACACTAACCCAAACGATATCCCTAACGCTATCCCTAAAACTAACCCAATCCTAACCCAAGCGCTATCCCTAACGCTAACCCAAACGCTATCCCTAACGCTATCCCTAACGCTAACCCAAACGCTATCCCTAACGCTATCCCTAACGCTATCCCTAACGCTATCCCTAAAACTAACCCAAAAACTATCCCTAACACTAACCCAAACGCTATCCCTAACACTAACCCAAACGCTATCCCTAACACTAACCCAAACGCTATCCCTAACACTAACCCAAACGCTATCCCTAAAACTAACCCAAACACTATCCCTAACGCTATCCCTTACACTAACCCAAACGCTATCACTAACGCTATCCCTAACACTAACCCAAACGCTATCCCTAAAGATAACCCAATCCTAACCCAAACGCTATCCCTAACGCTATCCCTAACACTAACCCAAACGCTATCCCTAACACTATCCCTAACACTAACCCAAACGCTATCCCTAAAGATAACCCAATCCTAACCCAAACGCTATCCCTAACGCTATCCCTAACACTAACCCAAACGCTATCCCTAACGCTATCCCTAACACTAACCCAAACGCTATCCCTAACACTAACCCAAACGCTATCCCTAACACTAACCCAAACGCTATCCCTAACACTAACCCAAACGCTATCCCTAACGCTATCCCTAACACTAACCCAAACGCTATCCCTAACACTAACCCAAACGCTATCCCTAACACTAACCCAAACGCTATCCCTAACGCTATCCCTAACACTAACCCAAACGCTATCCCTAACACTAACCCAAACGCTATCCCTAACGCTATCCCTAACACTAACCCAAACGCTATCCCTAACACTAACCCAAACGCTATCCCTAACACTAACCCAAACGCTATCCCTAACGCTATCCCTAACACTAACCCAAACGCTATCCCTAACGCTATCCCTAAAACTAACCCAAACACTATCCCTAACACTAACCCAAACGCTATCCCTAACGCTATCCCTAACACTAACCCAAACGCTATCCCTAACACTAACCCAAACGCTATCCCTAACGCTATCCCTAACACTAACCCAAACGCTATCCCTAACACTAACCCAAACGCTATCCCTAACACTAACCCAAACGCTATCCCTAACGCTATCCCTAACACTAACCCAAACGCTATCCCTAACACTAACCCAAACGCTATCCCTAACGCTATCCCTAACACTAACCCAAACGCTATCCCTAACACTAACCCAAACGCTATCCCTAACGCTATCCCTAACACTAACCCAAACGCTATCCCTAACGCTATCCCTAACAGTAACCCAATCCTAACCCAAACGCTATCCCTAACACTAACCCAAACGCTATCCCTAACGCTATCCCTAACACTAACCCAAACGCTATCCCTAACACTAACCCAAACGCTATCCCTAACGCTATCCCTAACACTAACCCAAACGCTATCCCTAACGCTATCCATAACAGTAACCCAATCCTAACCCAAACGCTATCCCTAACACTAACCCAAACGCTATCCCTAACGCTATCCCTAACACTAACCCAAACGCTATCCCTAACGCTATCCCTAACACTAATCCAAACGATATCCCTAACGCTATCCCTAACAGTAACCCAATCCTAACCCAAACGCTATCCCTAACACTAACCCAAACACTATCCCTAACGCTATCCCTAACACTAACCCAAACGCTATCCCTAACGCTATCCCTAAAACTAACCCAATCCTAACCCAAAAACTATCCCTAACACTAACCCAAACGCTATCCCTAACGCTATCCCTAACACTAACCCAAACGATATCCCTAACGCTATCCCTAACAGTAACCCAATCCTAACCCAAACGCTATCCCTAACACTAACCCAAAAGCTATCCCTAGAGCTAATCCAATCCTAACCCAAACGCTATCCCTAACACTAACCCAAACGATATCCCTAACGCTATCCCTAACAGTAACCCAATCCTAACCCAAACGCTATCCCTAACACTAACCCAAACGATATCCCTAACGCTATCCCTAACACTAACCCAAACGCCATCCCTAACAGTAACCCAATCCTAACCCAAACGCTATCCCTAACGCTATCCCTAACACTAACCCAAATGCTATCCCTAACGCTATCCCTAACACTAACCCAAACGCTATCCCTAACGCTATCCCTAACACTAACCCAAACAATATCCCTAACACTAACCCAAACGCTATCCCTAAAACAAACCCAATCCTAACCCAAACGCTATCCCTAACACTAACCCAAACGCTATCCCTAAGGCTATCCTTAACTCTAACCCAAACGCTATCCCTAACGCTATCCCTAACACTAACCCAAACGCTATCCCTAACGCTATCCCTAACACTAACCCAAACGCTATCCCTAAGGCTAACCCAATCCTAACCCAAACGCTATCCCTAAAGCTATCCCTAACACTATCCCTAAAGCTAACCAAATCCTAACCCTAACGCTATCCCTAACACTAACCCAAACGCTAACCCAAACGCTATCCCTAACACTAACCCAAACGATATCCCTAAAACTAACCCAATCCTAACCCAAACGCTATCCCTAACACTAACCCAAACGATATCCCTAACGCTATCCCTAACACTAACCCAAACGCCATCCCTAACAGTAACCCAATCCTAACCCAAACGCTATCCCTAACGCTATCCCTAACACTAACCCAAATGCTATCCCTAACGCTATCCCTAACACTAACCCAAACGCTATCCCTAAAACAAACCCAATCCTAACCCAAACGCTATCCCTAACACTAACCCAAACGCTATCCCTAAGGCTATCCTTAACTCTAACCCAAACGCTATCCCTAACGCTATCCCTAACACTAACCCAAACGCTATCCCTAACGCTATCCCTAACACTAACCCAAACGCTATCCCTAAGGCTAACCCAATCCTAACCCAAACGCTATCCCTAACGCTATCCCTAACACTATCCCTAAAGCTAACCAAATCCTAACCCTAACGCTATCCCTAACACTAACCCAAACACTATCCCTAACACTAACCCAAACGCTATCCCTAACGCTATCCCTAACACTAACCCAAACGCTATCCCTAACGCTATCCCTAACACTAACCCAAACGCTATCCCTAACGCTATCCCTAACACTAACCCAAACGCTATCCCTAACGTTATCCCTAACACTAACCCAAGCGCTATCCCTAACGCTATCCCTAACACTAACCCAAACGCTATCCCTAACGCTATCCCTAACACTAACCAAAATGCTATCCCTAACGCTATCCCAAACACTAAACCAAACGCTATCCCTAACGCTATCCCTAACACTAACCCAAACGCTATCCCTAACACTATCCCTAACACTATCCCTAAAGCTAACCAAATCCTAACCCAAACGATATCCCTAAAACTAACCCAATCCTAACCCCAACACTATCCCTAACACTAACCCAAACGCTATCCCTAACGTTATCCCTAACACTAACCCAAGCGCTATCCCTAACGCTATCCCTAACACTAACCCAAACGCTATCCCTAACGCTATCCCTAACACTAACCAAAATGCTATCCCTAACGCTATCCCAAACACTAAACCAAACGCTATCCCTAACGCTATCCCTAACACTAACCCAAACGCTATCCCTAACACTATCCCTAACACTATCCCTAAAGATAACCAAATCCTAACCCAAACGCTATCCCTAACACTAACCCAAACGCTATCCCTAACACTATCCCAAACACTAAACCAAACGCTATCCCTAACGCTATCCCTAACACTAACCCAAACGCTATCCCTAACACTAACCCAAACGCTATCCCTAACGCTATCCCTAACACTAACCCAAACGCTATCCCTAACGCTATCCCTAACACTAACCAAAATGCTATCCCTAACGCTATCCCAAACACTAAACCAAACGCTATCCCTAACGCTATCCCTAACACTAACCCAAACGCTATCCCTAACACTATCCCTAACACTATCCCTAAAGCTAACCAAATCCTAACCCAAACGCTATCCCTAACACTAACCCAAACACTATCCCTAACGATATCCCTAAAACTAACCCAATCCTAACCCCAACACTATCCCTAACACTAACCCAAACGCTATCCCTAACACTAACCCAAACGCTATCCCTAACACTATCCCAAACACTAAACCAAACGCTATCCCTAACGCTATCCCTAACACTAACCCAAACGCTATCCCTAACACTAACCCAAACGCTATCCCTAACGCTATCCCTAACACTAACCCAAACGCTATCCCTAACGCTATCCCTAACACTAACCAAAATGCTATCCCTAACGCTATCCCAAACACTAAACCAAACGCTATCCCTAACGCTATCCCTAACACTAACCCAAACGCTATCCCTAACACTATCCCTAACACTATCCCTAAAGCTAACCAAATCCTAACCCAAACGCTATCCCTAACACTAACCCAAACGCTATCCCTAACGCTATCCCTAACACTAACCAAAATGCTATCCCTAACGCTATCCCAAACACTAAACCAAACGCTATCCCTAACGCTATCCCTAACACTAACCCAAACGCTATCCCTAACACTATCCCTAACACTATCCCTAAAGCTAACCAAATCCTAACCCAAACGCTATCCCTAACACTAACCCAAACGCTATCCCTAACGCTATCCCTAACACTAACCCAATCCTAACCCAAACGCTATCCCTAACACTAACCCAAACGATATCCCTAACACTATCCCTAAAGCTAACCAAATCCTAACCCAAACGCTATCCCTAAAACTAACCCAAACACTATCCCTAACACTAACCCAAACGCTATCCCTAACGCTATCCCTAACACTAACCCAAACGCTATCCCTAACGCTATCCCTAACACTAACCCAAACGCTATCCCTAACGCTATCCCTAACAGTAACCCAAACGCTATCCCTAACGCTATCCCTAACAGTAACCCAAACGCTATCCCTAACACTAACCCAAACGATATCCCTAACACTATCCCTAAAGCTAACCAAATCCTAACCCAAACGCTATCCCTAACACTAACCCAAACGCTATCCCTAACACTATCCCTAAAGCTAACCAAATCCTATCCCTAACACTATCCCTAACACTAACCCAATCCTAACCCAAACGCTATCCCTAACACTATCCCTAACACTATCCCTAACACTAACCCAAACGCTATCCCTAACGCTATCCCTAACACTAACCCAAACACTATCCCTAACACTAACCCAATCCTAACCCAAACGCTATCCCTAACACTAACCCAAACGCTATCCCTAACACTATCCCTAAAGCTAACCAAATCCTAACCCAAACGCTATCCCTAACACTAACCCAAGCGCTATCCCTAACGCTATCCCTAACACTAACCCAAACGCTATCCCTAACACTATCCCTAAAGCTAACCCAATCCTAACCCAAACGCTATCCCTAACACTAACCCAAACGCTATCCCTAACGCTATCCCTAAAACTAACCCAATCCTAACCCAAGCGCTATCCCTAACGCTAACCCAAACGCTATCCCTAACGCTATCCCTAACACTAACCCAAACACTATCCCTAACACTATCCCTAACACTAACCCAAACGCTATCCCTAACGCTATCCCTAACACTAACCCAAATGCTATCCCTAACGCTATCCCTAAAACTAACCCAATCCTAACCCAAACACTATCCCTAACGCTATCCCTAACACTAACCCAATCCTAACCCAAACACTATCCCTAACGCTATCCCTAACACTAACCCAAATGCTATCCCTAACGCTATCCCTAAAACTAACCCAATCCTAACCCAAGCGCTATCCCTAACGCTAACCCAAACGCTATCCCTAACGCTATCCCTAACACTAACCCAAACACTATCCCTAACACTATCCCTAACACTAACCCAAACGCTATCCCTAACGCTATCCCTAACACTAACCCAAATGCTATCCCTAACACTAACCCAAACGCTATCCCTAACGCTATCCCTAACACTAACCCAAACGCTATCCCTAACACTAACCCAAACGCTATCCCTAACGCTATCCCTAACACTAACCCAAACACTATCCCTAACACTAACCCAAACGCTATCCCTAACGCTATCCCTAACACTAACCCAAATGCTATCCCTAACACTAACCCAAACGCTATCCCTAACGCTATCCCTAACACTAACCCAAACACTATCCCTAACACTATCCCTAACACTAACCCAAACGCTATCCCTAACGCTATCCCTAACACTAACCCAAGCGCTATCCCTAACGCTATCCCTAACACTAACCCAAATGCTATCCCTAACGCTATCCCTAAAACTAACCCAATCCTAACCCAAGCGCTATCCCTAACGCTAACCCAAACGCTATCCCTAACGCTATCCCTAAAACTAACCCAATCCTAACCCAAGCGCTATCCCTAACGCTAACCCAAGCGCTATCCCTAACGCTATCCCTAACACTAACCCAAATGCTATCCCTAACGCTATCCCTAAAACTAACCCAATCCTAACCCAAGCGCTATCCCTAACGCTAACCCAAACGCTATCCCTAAAGCTAATCCAATCCTAACCCAAGCGCTATCCCTAACGCTAACCCAAACGCTATCCCTAACGCTATCTCTAACACTAACCCAAACACTATCCCTAACACTATCCCTAACACTAACCCAAACGCTATCCCTAACGCTATCCCTAACACTAACCCAAATGCTATCCCTAACACTAACCCAAACGCTATCCCTAACGCTATCCCTAACACTAACCCAAACGCTATCCCTAACGCTATCCCTAACACTAACCCAAATGCTATCCCTAACACTAACCCAAGCGCTATCCCTAACGCTATCCCTAACACTATCCCTAACACTATCCCTAACACTAACCCAAACGCTATCCCTAACGCTATCCCTAACACTAACCCAAACGCTATCCCTAATGCTATCCCTAACACTAACCCAAGCGCTATCCCTAACGCTATCCCTAACACTATCCCTAACACTATCCCTAACACTAACCCAAACGCTATCCCTAACGCTATCCCTAAAACTAACCCAATCCTAACCCAAACGCTATCCCTAACGCTATCCCTAACACTAACCCAAACGCTATCCCTAACGCTATCCCTAACACTAACCCAAACGCTATCCCTAATGCTATCCCTAACACTAACCCAAGCGCTATCCCTAACGCTATCCCTAACACTATCCCTAACACTATCCCTAACACTAACCCAAACGCTATCCCTAACGCTATCCCTAAAACTAACCCAATCCTAACCCAAACGCTATCCCTAACGCTATCCCTAACACTAACCCAAATGCTATCCCTAACGCTATCCCTAACACTAACCCAAACGCTATCCCTAACGCTATCCCTAACACTAACCCAAACGATATCCCTAACGCTATCCCTAACACTAACCCAATCCTAACCCAAATGCTATCCCTAACGCTATCCCTAAAAACTAACCCAATCCTAACCCAAACGCTATCCCTAACACTAACCCAAACGCTATCCCTAACGCTATCCCTAACACTAACCCAAACGCTATCCCTAACGCTATCCCTAACACTAACCCAAACGATATCCCTAACGCTATCCCTAACACTAACCCAATCCTAACCCAAACGCTATCCCTAACGCTATCCCTAAAGCTAACCCAATCCTAACCCAAACAATATCCCTAACACTAACCCAAACGCTATCCCTAAAGCTAATCCAATCCTAACCCAAACGCTATCCCTAACACTAACCCAAACGCTATCCCTAACGCTATCCCTAACACTAACCCAAACGCTATCCCTAACGCTATCCCTAATACTAACCCAAACGCTATCCCTAACGCTATCCCTAATACTAACCCAAACGCTATCCCTAACACTAACCCAAACGCTATCCCTAACGCTATCCCTAATACTAACCCAAACGCTAACCCAAACGATATCCCTAAAACTAACCCAATCCTAACCCAAACACTATCCCTAACGCTATCCCTAACACTAACCCAAATGCTATCCCTAACGCTATCCCTAACACTAACCCAAACGCTATCCCTAACGCTATCCCTAACACTAACCCAAACGCTATCCCTAACACTAACCCAAACGCTATCCCTAACGCTATCCCTAATACTAACCCAAACGCTATCCCTAACACTAACCCAAACGCTATCCCTAACGCTATCCCTAACACTAACCCAAACGCTATCCCTAACACTATCCCTAACACTATCCCTAAAGCTAACCAAATCCTAACCCAAACGCTATCCCTAACACTAACCCTAACACTATCCCTAAAGCTAACCAAATCCTAACCCAAACGCTATCCCTAACACTAACCCAAACGATATCCCTAAAACTAACCCAATCCTAACCCCAACACTATCCCTAACACTAACCCAAACGCTATCCCTAACGCTATCCCTAACACTAACCCAATCCTAACCCAAACGCTATCCCTAACACTAACCCAAACGATATCCCTAACACTATCCCTAAAGCTAACCAAATCCTAACCCAAACGCTATCCCTAAAACTAACCCAAACGCTATCCCTAACACTAACCCAAACGCTATCCCTAACGCTATCCCTAACACTAACCCAAACGCTATCCCTAACGCTATCCCTAACACTAACCCAAACGCTATCCCTAACGCTATCCCTAACAGTAACCCAAACGCTATCCCTAACGCTATCCCTAACAGTAACCCAAACGCTATCCCTAACACTAACCCAAACGATATCCCTAACACTATCCCTAAAGCTAACCAAATCCTAACCCAAACGCTATCCCTAACACTAACCCAAACGCTATCCCTAACACTATCCCTAAAGCTAACCAAATCCTATCCCTAACACTATCCCTAACACTAACCCAATCCTAACCCAAACGCTATCCCTAACACTATCCCTAACACTATCCCTAACACTAACCCAAACGCTATCCCTAACGCTATCCCTAACACTAACCCAAACACTATCCCTAACACTAACCCAATCCTAACCCAAACGCTATCCCTAACACTAACCCAAACGCTATCCCTAACACTATCCCTAAAGCTAACCAAATCCTAACCCAAACGCTATCCCTAACACTAACCCAAGCGCTATCCCTAACGCTATCCCTAACACTAACCCAAACGCTATCCCTAACACTATCCCTAAAGCTAACCCAATCCTAACCCAAACGCTATCCCTAACACTAACCCAAACGCTATCCCTAACGCTATCCCTAAAACTAACCCAATCCTAACCCAAGCGCTATCCCTAACGCTAACCCAAACGCTATCCCTAACGCTATCCCTAACACTAACCCAAACACTATCCCTAACACTATCCCTAACACTAACCCAAACGCTATCCCTAACGCTATCCCTAACACTAACCCAAATGCTATCCCTAACGCTATCCCTAAAACTAACCCAATCCTAACCCAAACACTATCCCTAACGCTATCCCTAACACTAACCCAATCCTAACCCAAACACTATCCCTAACGCTATCCCTAACACTAACCCAAATGCTATCCCTAACGCTATCCCTAAAACTAACCCAATCCTAACCCAAGCGCTATCCCTAACGCTAACCCAAACGCTATCCCTAACGCTATCCCTAACACTAACCCAAACACTATCCCTAACACTATCCCTAACACTAACCCAAACGCTATCCCTAACGCTATCCCTAACACTAACCCAAATGCTATCCCTAACACTAACCCAAACGCTATTCCTAACGCTATCCCTAACACTAACCCAAACGCTATCCCTAACACTAACCCAAACGCTATCCCTAACGCTATCCCTAACACTAACCCAAACACTATCCCTAACACTAACCCAAACGCTATCCCTAACGCTATCCCTAACACTAACCCAAATGCTATCCCTAACACTAACCCAAACGCTATCCCTAACGCTATCCCTAACACTAACCCAAACACTATCCCTAACACTATCCCTAACACTAACCCAAACGCTATCCCTAACGCTATCCCTAACACTAACCCAAGCGCTATCCCTAACGCTATCCCTAACACTAACCCAAATGCTATCCCTAACGCTATCCCTAAAACTAACCCAATCCTAACCCAAGCGCTATCCCTAACGCTAACCCAAACGCTATCCCTAACGCTATCCCTAAAACTAACCCAATCCTAACCCAAGCGCTATCCCTAACGCTAACCCAAGCGCTATCCCTAACGCTATCCCTAACACTAACCCAAATGCTATCCCTAACGCTATCCCTAAAACTAACCCAATCCTAACCCAAGCGCTATCCCTAACACTAACCCAAACGCTATCCCTAAAGCTAATCCAATCCTAACCCAAACGCTATCCCTAACACTAACCCAATCCTAACCCAAGCGCTATCCCTAACACTAACCCAAACGCTATCCCTAAAGCTAATCCAATCCTAACCCAAACGCTATCCCTAACGCTATCCCTAACACTAACCCAAACGCTATCCCTAACGCTATCCCTAACGCTAACCCAAACGCTATCCCTAAAGCTAATCCAATCCTAACCCAAGCGCTATCCCTAACGCTAACCCAAACGCTATCCCTAACGCTATCCCTAACACTAACCCAAACGCTATCCCTAACACTATCCCTAACACTAACCCAAACGCTATCCCTAACGCTATCCCTAACACTAACCCAAATGCTATCCCTAACACTAACCCAAACGCTATCCCTAACGCTATCCCTAACACTAACCCAAACGCTATCCCTAACGCTATCCCTAACACTAACCCAAATGCTATCCCTAACACTAACCCAAGCGCTATCCCTAACGCTATCCCTAACACTATCCCTAACACTATCCCTAACACTAACCCAAACGCTATCCCTAACGCTATCCCTAACACTAACCCAAACGCTATCCCTAATGCTATCCCTAACACTAACCCAAGCGCTATCCCTAACGCTATCCCTAACACTATCCCTAACACTATCCCTAACACTAACCCAAACGCTATCCCTAACGCTATCCCTAAAACTAACCCAATCCTAACCCAAACGCTATCCCTAACGCTATCCCTAACACTAACCCAAACGCTATCCCTAACGCTATCCCTAACACTAACCCAAACGCTATCCCTAATGCTATCCCTAACACTAACCCAAGCGCTATCCCTAACGCTATCCCTAACACTATCCCTAACACTATCCCTAACACTAACCCAAACGCTATCCCTAACGCTATCCCTAAAACTAACCCAATCCTAACCCAAACGCTATCCCTAACGCTATCCCTAACACTAACCCAAATGCTATCCCTAACGCTATCCCTAACACTAACCCAAACGCTATCCCTAACACTATCCCTAACACTATCCCTAAAGCTAACCAAATCCTAACCCAAACGCTATCCCTAACACTAACCCTAACACTATCCCTAAAGCTAACCAAATCCTAACCCAAACGCTATCCCTAACACTAACCCAAACGATATCCCTAAAACTAACCCAATCCTAACCCCAACACTATCCCTAACACTAACCCAAACGCTATCCCTAACGCTATCCCTAACACTAACCCAATCCTAACCCAAACGCTATCCCTAACACTAACCCAAACGATATCCCTAACACTATCCCTAAAGCTAACCAAATCCTAACCCAAACGCTATCCCTAAAACTAACCCAAACGCTATCCCTAACACTAACCCAAACGCTATCCCTAACGCTATCCCTAACACTAACCCAAACGCTATCCCTAACGCTATCCCTAACACTAACCCAAACGCTATCCCTAACGCTATCCCTAACAGTAACCCAAACGCTATCCCTAACGCTATCCCTAACAGTAACCCAAACGCTATCCCTAACACTAACCCAAACGATATCCCTAACACTATCCCTAAAGCTAACCAAATCCTAACCCAAACGCTATCCCTAACACTAACCCAAACGCTATCCCTAACACTATCCCTAAAGCTAACCAAATCCTATCCCTAACACTATCCCTAACACTAACCCAATCCTAACCCAAACGCTATCCCTAACACTATCCCTAACACTATCCCTAACACTAACCCAAACGCTATCCCTAACGCTATCCCTAACACTAACCCAAACACTATCCCTAACACTAACCCAATCCTAACCCAAACGCTATCCCTAACACTAACCCAAACGCTATCCCTAACACTATCCCTAAAGCTAACCAAATCCTAACCCAAACGCTATCCCTAACACTAACCCAAGCGCTATCCCTAACGCTATCCCTAACACTAACCCAAACGCTATCCCTAACACTATCCCTAAAGCTAACCCAATCCTAACCCAAACGCTATCCCTAACACTAACCCAAACGCTATCCCTAACGCTATCCCTAAAACTAACCCAATCCTAACCCAAGCGCTATCCCTAACGCTAACCCAAACGCTATCCCTAACGCTATCCCTAACACTAACCCAAACACTATCCCTAACACTATCCCTAACACTAACCCAAACGCTATCCCTAACGCTATCCCTAACACTAACCCAAATGCTATCCCTAACGCTATCCCTAAAACTAACCCAATCCTAACCCAAACACTATCCCTAACGCTATCCCTAACACTAACCCAATCCTAACCCAAACACTATCCCTAACGCTATCCCTAACACTAACCCAAATGCTATCCCTAACGCTATCCCTAAAACTAACCCAATCCTAACCCAAGCGCTATCCCTAACGCTAACCCAAACGCTATCCCTAACGCTATCCCTAACACTAACCCAAACACTATCCCTAACACTATCCCTAACACTAACCCAAACGCTATCCCTAACGCTATCCCTAACACTAACCCAAATGCTATCCCTAACACTAACCCAAACGCTATCCCTAACGCTATCCCTAACACTAACCCAAACGCTATCCCTAACACTAACCCAAACGCTATCCCTAACGCTATCCCTAACACTAACCCAAACACTATCCCTAACACTAACCCAAACGCTATCCCTAACGCTATCCCTAACACTAACCCAAATGCTATCCCTAACACTAACCCAAACGCTATCCCTAACGCTATCCCTAACACTAACCCAAACACTATCCCTAACACTATCCCTAACACTAACCCAAACGCTATCCCTAACGCTATCCCTAACACTAACCCAAGCGCTATCCCTAACGCTATCCCTAACACTAACCCAAATGCTATCCCTAACGCTATCCCTAAAACTAACCCAATCCTAACCCAAGCGCTATCCCTAACGCTAACCCAAACGCTATCCCTAACGCTATCCCTAAAACTAACCCAATCCTAACCCAAGCGCTATCCCTAACGCTAACCCAAGCGCTATCCCTAACGCTATCCCTAACACTAACCCAAATGCTATCCCTAACGCTATCCCTAAAACTAACCCAATCCTAACCCAAGCGCTATCCCTAACACTAACCCAAACGCTATCCCTAAAGCTAATCCAATCCTAACCCAAACGCTATCCCTAACACTAACCCAATCATAACCCAAGCGCTATCCCTAACACTAACCCAAACGCTATCCCTAAAGCTAATCCAATCCTAACCCAAACGCTATCCCTAACGCTATCCCTAACACTAACCCAAACGCTATCCCTAACGCTATCCCTAACGCTAACCCAAACGCTATCCCTAAAGCTAATCCAATCCTAACCCAAGCGCTATCCCTAACGCTAACCCAAACGCTATCCCTAACGCTATCCCTAACACTAACCCAAACACTATCCCTAACACTATCCCTAACACTAACCCAAACGCTATCCCTAACGCTATCCCTAACACTAACCCAAATGCTATCCCTAACACTAACCCAAGCGCTATCCCTAACGCTATCCCTAACACTATCCCTAACACTATCCCTAACACTAACCCAAACGCTATCCCTAACGCTATCCCTAACACTAACCCAAACGCTATCCCTAATGCTATCCCTAACACTAACCCAAGCGCTATCCCTAACGCTATCCCTAACACTATCCCTAACGCTATCCCTAACACTAACCCAAACGCTATCCCTAACGCTATCCTCTAACCCATCCTAACCCAAACGCTATCCCTAACGCTATCCCTAACACTAACCCAAACGCTATCCCTAACGCTATCCCTAACACTAACCCAAACGCTATCCCTAACGCTATCCCTAACACTAACCCAAGCGCTATCCCTAACGCTATCCCTAACGCTATCCCTAACACTATCCCTAATCACTAACCCAAACGCTATCCCTAA